>MU383122.1:306046-366063 GCA_022495125.1 Xylaria acuta | reverse complement strand
GTTTTATAGTTTTATAATATTTTATTAAGGCTAAAGTATATTTAATATTTATAAGTTTATATAATTTATTTATAAAAATAAAAATAAATTAAGGTCCGTAATCGGAAATTATTGTTATTAAAACTCCGAATACTTTAAAAAGTTTTTTGTAGTATATTTTAGCTATATTTTTAGCTGTAGTTTATATAGTATAAAGTATTATTTAAGCTTTTTTTTTTAATCGGTCGACTATAACTAAAATATTATTAAAACTATATTTGTTTTTTAATATTTGTTTAAAATTTATTACTAAATAGCGCTAAATATAGTTAAATATTAGTAAAAGTATTAACTTATTAAATATTTTATTTTTAAATACTTTTATAAGCTTGTACTTTATATAGTTAGCTATATATATATTATAATTTTTTTTAAGTTTTAGCTATTAATATTGTTTTTTTATTAATTTTTATATTTTTTTTTTATTAGGGTATATAGTAGTTATACTACTATAAGCTTTTTATATTAATTGGGTATAAAAGTATAAAGAGTTAAATATTATAAGTTATTTTTTATATATAGTTAATCCGTTATATAAGGTTTAAAGGTTGCTTTTTTATTAATTATAAGTTTTTTTATAGTATATTTTTATTATAAAGTTTTCGCGGTTTTTTTAAAATACTTTGTTAACTAATTAAGGTTTTTTTAGCTTTTTTAGTTCTTTTCGGGGTTTTAATACTAATAATTTAGTATAATTTTTTATTTATACCGAAAGCTTACGTATATTGCTATTAATAGGTTAAAAAATTATAAAATAACGTTATGTTTTTTTTTTATTTTTTTAAGTTATTAGGTTTTTTTATTTTTTAAATAATATATTTATTACTACGTTTTTTTTTTTAGGCTAGAAAATAATAAAGAAATTATATTCGGAAAAAAAGTTAGTTTATTTAGCTTGTTAAAAATTAAAGTATTGTTTAGTACTAAAATATTCTAATATTTAATAGTTTATAATAGCGAAAAAAAGTTTACTATAATTGTTAATTAATTTAAGTTGTTATTTTTTTAGCGCTGTTATTATAGCTAGTATTTTTTTATTAAAGATACTATAGTTAAGTTTAGTATTTTATAGCGTTTTAAAAAAAAACGCTACTAGGTACTAGTTATTTTTATATTTTTAAAATAATATATTTATAGCAATATTGTTAAAAGCGTTAGTTTTTATTTTAGTAAGCAATTTAAACTTATAGTAGCGTAAGAAAAGTAAAAAAGTTAAAGCTTTTTTTAATTTAAAAAAAGCCTTTTTATATACTTTATTTTATTTAAAAAGAATATTTTTTTTAGTTAAACGGTTTAATACTATAGTTATTTTGTTATATTTAAAAATAAATTTATAGTAAAAATTATAAAATTTTAAAAATAATTATATACTTTTAACAGTAGTAAGTATTTTTTAATTAATTATAGTAAATATTTTAGCTAAATTAACCTATATGTTTTTAATGCTAATAATATAATTTAAAAACTTAGTTTTTATAATATAAAATTTTAATTTTTTTATATTTGTTTAAAGCTTTATATTGCGCAAACGCTATAAAACTATTTTTATATATTTTTTATAATTTTTAAAGTTATTTAAATAAATAAAAATATTATTAATATAAATATTATAAAAATTATCGAAATAATTAAATAATATATTGTTAATATAACGTTAAAAATTAATAGTTTATTTAATAACTTAAACAAAAAAACTTTATAACAATATATATTATATATTTATTTTAGTAAAAATTTTAGCTTTAAATATATAAGCTAACGTTTTTTAATAAAATATAAAATATATTATTTAGCTTAATAAATCTTTTGCGTAAATTATAAATTAAATATTTTTTTACTGCTTTTAATTTATTTAATAATATTTTATATAACGGGCTATATTTTAAATTATTTATAAACTTATTGTTTAATAATATAATCTAATAATTTATTTTTTGTTAGTAAAAAAAAAAGTATTAAAATCGACTTTTATTAAAAATATAAAGTAAGTTATAATATTTAAAAAGTATAAACTTTATTGGTTTTTTTTTTTGTTTTTAGTTTTTTTTTTTAAGAAAACTTTTTTTACTTTTATTTTTATTTTCTATTAGTTTATTAAGCTTATAAAGACTAAAAGCTTATACTTTTTTAACGTTTTTTTTTTACTTTACTATATTATTAAATGTCAATGCGCTAAAGTTTATTATATTAGTTTAAGGTTAATATTTATGTTTTTTTTGCTTTATAAATAACATTACGTTTTTAGTTGCTAACGTATAAACTATAAGCTAATTAAATATAGTATTTAATATATTCGGAAAAACTTTGGTTTTTTAGCGTACGGATAATTTATCCTTAAAAGATTTTTTTTTTTGGTTTTTATTAAAATATATTTTACTTATAAAATAAATAAAGTTAGCTTTAAACTTAAGCTTATATTATTTAACTTTTGCTTTTTTTAATATATTTATATTAAAATCATTGTTTTTTAAGTATTAAAGCAGTTTTTTAAAGTTATTAATATATTAAAGTATATATTAACAAAAAAAAAATTAAACGTTTAACAACTTTACTACTTAAATATAATTTAATATTTAATATTTTTACTTTATTATTAACAAACTAATTTTAATTAATTAATAATCGGTTTTTTATTTTTTAAAATTAAACGTTAAATTTAATATTTTTTAATATTATTATAAAAAGTAAATATAATTATTTTTATAAACTTATAAGTTTTACTTTTTATATATATTAAGCTAAAAATATTGTTTTTATAGCTTAAAAAGTTTACTACGTATTAGTTTAATTTTTTTAATTATTTTTAAATATAAATATAATTTTTAATAATATTTTTAAGTTTTTTTAAAAGTTTATTAATAGTAAATTTAATATTTAAACTAAAGCTATTTAAACTAGTTTTTATAGCTATACCGTTTTCGATTAAATTTTTATTTTTTTATATAGCAATTTTTAAAAAAAAATTGCTTATTTAATAAAAATATTAAGTTAGCTATTAATATAATAAAATAAATTATATAAGTTTATAATATATTAACAATATATTATTATTCACAAAAATTTAGCTTTAAATTTATAAAATATAGCTTTAAAATTTTTAATAATAATAGCTTAAAAATTTTTATTTATAAGTTTATTAGCTTTATAAAAACTTTATTTTTTTAAATAATAAATATAAAATAAAAAATAAAGTTATTTTTTTTATAAATAAAATAGCATAATTTTTAATAAAAATATTAATAGTTATAAAAAAAGGTTTATTATTATTATTAAAAAAATTTTTAAACTTAAAAAGGTTAATTTAAATTTAAAACATATAAAAAAAGTTGGCTAAAGTTTATTTTTTATTATTATAACTTTTTATAGCTATTTTATTAAAATATAGTTTTTTTTGTTTAATACTAAGTTAATATTTTATTTTTATTTTAGTATTAAAAATTCGGTTTTTATATATTATAAAGCTTTAAAAATCGAAAAAATTAAAACATATTTGCTTATAAGCTTCTGCTTTATTTTCAGCATAGTTTTCCGCAAATTAGGGCATTTTAACGTTTATAACGTTCGTTAATTAATTTAGTTTTTTTTATATTAATATTAAAAAATATTTAAAAGTAGTCCTAATACTTTATTAAATAAATAATTTATAAATTGTTATACTTAGCACACTTTTAAAAACAAAGCTTTTACAATGTATGTTATATTATATAAAAAATCTACAAAAAAAAAAAAAAAAGGGAACAAAAACTAGCTGTATAAAATCCACCTAAGTATGTATATGGGGTAGGGCTGCCCTAGTAAGGCTGTAGTAAAGTGTAGGTGCAGTGGCTAGTGCATAGTATAGCCACCGGCTAAGCCACGCACAAACCACTAATCCGTAACTTATTATAAATAAATAGCTTTATAAAAACGAAAATATTTACAAATAATAAATAACTTAATTATTTATAAAAACTTTTGTTTAATAATATTTAATAATTATTAATTGTTTTTAAAAATTTAATTTATTTATTATAAAAATTTAATTTTAATAAGTTTAAGTATAAAACTGTTTAATTAAAAGGGGTTATTTAGTTAAATAGCTACTTACATTAAATAAAGTTGTTTTTAACCTAAAAACCCCTAGAAAAAGTAATATATCCTTAAAATTATATGTTTATATTAAATTTTTTTATATTTATATTAATTGCTGTTATATATTTAATTCAACTAATTAGGTCCGTAGATAACATGAACAAATAATGTTGCTGGTAACGTTTGCGAATGTGTTTACCACCCTCTAAGGCCGGATCACCCGGTTCCCCGACGCGATGAGGCCGTATGAACAGCCGGGTAGACTGAGTCCCGGTCCAGTCGCGTCTTGGTGTGATCGATCCCGCATTCCATACAGTTTTGTTTTTGTTTCCCTTCGGCCGTCTGAAGGGTGGGCGTAGGATGTCTTGAATAGCTGGTCCTGGTGCCACTCAGGGAACGAGTGGCCCTTGATTTTGAGATTGCCTGCTTTCCCGGTAGCTCTTTGTTTATTTCTCTCTATCTTGGCCTTTTAGGACTTGGGATCCGCTCGAAGACTCTTGACTCCGGCCAGCAATAAGCCTGGAAGCTTGTTCAGGTGACCAGTAAGCTTGGATTCGTCAAGAGTGAGCAGTTTGCCATAGTCGACCTAAAGCACGCTACATACATACATGTATAGCTAGAAATACGACGCTACAAACGCAAAAAGAATGGCCACGGCGGCACCAGAGGTCCTAATCGTGATGCCTAGGATGTAGTTGTTGGGATCGCCGTCAGCGGAATCAAGGCTTTTATGCTCATTCCCAAGGAGCAACCTTGCTGCGTCGGGTTTACAATCAAACACAGCGACCTAGCCGACGGTGTAACCGTCGCAGGGGTGGCAAAGCCGACTACTTCGCACCCTCTATTTAGCGGTACTGCTTGGGATTTAGTCTCTCGCTATACTGATCCTTTTACCCGTTTCATTATAGGGGAAACAACCCTCCAGAGCTTTCACGACCACATCGTCTCTTGCAGCAATTTTCTATTTCATCTTGATAATAGTGTTGGTAATCATTCTCGCTTATCCCATGCGCCGGTCGTGTTTTAGTGCAAATTCTACACAGTCATCTTGTTTGCTTCCGTGACCATCCTCTTGATTGCTTCTCTCTTGGGAACCACAAAAACTGTTTGTTTCTCTCTTGGGAACCACAAAAACT
This sequence comes from Xylaria acuta, assembly GCA_022495125.1. Lineage (NCBI taxonomy): Eukaryota > Fungi > Ascomycota > Sordariomycetes > Xylariales > Xylariaceae > Xylaria > Xylaria acuta. The sequence goes on along the minus strand of MU383122.1, from coordinate 360,817 downwards.
GTTTGTGGTAAGCATTGCCGATGATGCGGACTATACGTGCACAACGAAAGATACAAGATACATATGTGTGCCGAATTAATTCAAAGTCAAATGAATCAGACGTCATTGGACTTGCACTCAAACACCCACATGCTACTAAAGGAACAACTCTTAAGGAGGGCGACTTCTGGGTAACGAACTTCAGTGCCACTTGCCTGGGGAAAAGGTCGAGTAGATTAGAAGCCAGTGCGATGGCGCTAGATGTTATCGGCTTTACCGGCCTCATTGATTGTCAGGGTAGAATTATAATAGAAGATGTAGTCATGCGTTCTTCAAGATTGTCGAATAAATACTAGCCGTTTTGTCATTTATAGGTGATTTGGTAGGGGGCTTGATAAGTGGCTGAATCATTGTCTTCTCGTCTCAGTTGTGTTGTAGAAGTGATGGAGGGACTGGCGTGGTGCTGTACTGGTTCTGGTTAGTATGGTTTGCACATATCAGCTGAATGCGATTTTGATCCCATTGGTTGGCGTTACTCTCCTGGGTACTTTTCCTCTTGGACTGAAGTGTTGTGCATTCCAGCTCATATATTCTGCGGCCCAACACCCGTTACGGAAGGCTCATGCAGCATAGTGTGGATAGTTGTCAGTAGTTGTCTGCATGTTCCAATACCTGACGACATGCGGCGTAGACGGTAATGGGAAGTCCAACCGAAATATTGTGCAATTTATCTGGTACATAATGAGCGAGGATAACCGATGCCGTCTAGTTCTGTCTCCAAACGAAAACCACTACTCAAGACATCGAGGGGAATACCCGCCCGTCAAGTTAGTGACCTACACGTCCCCTCCACGCCAAGGACTACGTTGACTTCGTTATGCAGCATGTCTTATACGGTCAGAGTGCGCGTCCGTCACGGCAATACGGATGCTTATTTTCACATCGCTGAGATGGCCGTATGGCACTATGCCAACGGCGGTGCATGGGCCAATTCAGACGGTGTGCTAATGCTGACCGTAAGTAATTCTCCCAACCGTCACACTCAAAATGGCGATGACTGACCCGGAGTGCTATAGATGGGCGGTAGTGGTACATCTGGCATGCTGCGCTTCCAGACCGACAACGGAAAAGAACCTTTCACCGTTGTTATAGGAGTGCACAACTACAAACCGTGGGTCCATATTCTTGCCGACGTTCCTCCCAATGAGACGACTGTCGTGCTTTTGCCCCAATACTACGCCGGCGGCAAGCACAGTGGCGTACCCATAGTCCCGACATGTAACATTCATAACAGCGTTCAGCGCAATCTATCAGCTGCGTTCAGGGGAACCGAGGGGCGGGATTATACCTTGGACCTTGTTATTGGTTAGATTTGCGCTGAAACTCTGTTTGAGGAGGGGTCAAGAAGGATGCGCAAACCCGAAGATTGCGGAAGTACATGCAGCCTAACGCGAATGCTACTCGTAACCTCTACTACTTTTCTTCATTCGTTCCATAGTAGTTGAGGTTCGTAATGAGTCGTAGGAGTCGTATCAAGGAGGTGTGCAGATGTTATCGTATATTAACGGAAACTACTAAGCGATATTCTCCTATTATTTTTCCTTGTTTTATTTTACTACCTCTTGTATGTCGTAATCAGGGAAATCCCAATTTATATTTGGGACATGTAAGGGGAGAGTTTCCCTTGGATTCCCGACCCTGCCAGGGCGCCTGCGGCAGAGGCAGGGCACCGGCAAGCTCAAGGTCGTGATCTCTTCGCAAGTATCTCTTCGATCACATCATCTTCCAATTTCTCAGCAGCCTCTCTGGAACAATCCCATGGTCCCTCCTTTTTGGAGTCGCGGACCCAGCCAATGTAAGGATCTTGATCTCGGATTAGGCAAAATTTCTCCAGGAACCTCTTCCGAATATGAGCCGGGATATTGTTACCGTTATAAAGCAACTGATGCCGAGATTCCCAAACGAGCTCCATAGCTTGGCAAAGGGCGATCTGGGACGAGGACCTTGGAACAAGCTCTTTCAAGTGCTTTTTCAGCAGCAGGTAGAATGACAAACGCCGGTTGCCGCCGCTGAGGTAGGTGTCCTGTAGACTTAACTCGTATGAAGGAGGGTAGAATCCAGCAAGTTCCCAGTCAATGATTGCGGCCAGCTTGTAGTAAGAGCTGCCATTTGATGATGTGCGTGACTGGATAATGATGTTGCGTGGTGTTAGATCATTGTGGCAGAAGACGGCTTCGTTGGGCCACTGTTCTATCTCGGAGGTTTTGATGAAGACCGATCCAAGCTCTTCGAAGTTGGACTGAACGATGATACCCTGGCGTTCGGAAACGTGATGTTTAGTGCAGAAGTCTTTTCTCAGTTTCCGTCTTTGCATGACCGCATCCAGCAAGGCGTATCCGTTGACTAGAAACCCCGTGTGAGGACCGCCGAAGAGGGATACGCCTCTAGTCATGTCAATAGTAGCCGAGCTAGATGAATTATTTGATATGATTTCGCCGGCTCCACTGAGCTGTAGCCGACTACAATGCAACTTCCCGACAGCCTCCGCGATTGCAGCGGCTACCGACTTTTGTTCATTCGGATTCATTGTCTGCCACACTTCTTCCAAGGTATCGCCCTCCACAAACTCGACCACCGAGAAGCTGAATGTCCTTCCTTCCGAATTTGCCGCGGTACCCGTCTGAATCGTTCTTGGAACTAGATCGGGTAAAATCGCTCTTGCAATTTGCTGCATAGCAGCGACCGTAGCCAAGTTGAGGGAATTGTCGTTGCGGGCTTCCAGTCGAACTACACATGGTGGGTGACTCTCCCTGATGTCTGCGGCGAAAGTTGCTTTGAAAACGCACTTGTCGCGGTTCTGGAGATAAAAGGATATACTTTCTGGCCTGTGGGTGCCAAATATCCGCTCGAGAAGGCTCTCATCAGGAAAAACATCGCACCCAACCATGGCGACGCCGTCGTCTTATTGTTGTCGCACGGAATGGACCAGCAAAGTTCTGAGGCAGGAGGTTGTGTCTTTGGGTGTTTGGGCTGGCTTGCTTGAATAGATACATACAAAACATACGAGAAAATGAACCAAGTGATGAATTGGTGCCCAGGCAACTAGTAAATAAGCGAGCACTAATAAAGTAGCCTGAAATAACCCTCTTGTAACCTGTGTAACATGCCAAGTCTCATTTGCTTCTGCAAGTTACCGGTCGTGATGAACGAACGATAGGTAATCACCACTCAGGGATGCGAGCTTATGGCGAACTTCTCCACCCTACGATCCTTGAAATGTCTCGGAATGACACAACATGGCTGGCTTCGGCATTCTTGGGTCTGTCCTACACTAATAGAAAACCGAATGGACAGCTCCCATGTGCATCAGTTTTATAATCAACTTTAACACTGTGTTAATATTGAGTTGTCTTGTGTGCTAAAGTAACAGCCGACAGAGCGCGCGCGTCTCCAACACCACCCCCGGAAAAAGAACGTAACAACTTCCACTTCACGCTCAAGCTTGCCTCGAACTGCCCATCAGGTTATTTCTGCAACCCAACTAGAACACGAGAACGCGTTGTAACAAGTTTATGCATCTGAATGCCAAAGGCGTCCCTGTCTTGTTCTACTAGGTATGGAGCTGTAGAAAGTAACTATTAGCATCGAAACACTATTAACCCAATGGAACTTACTCCTGAACTAGTCTGACTTCCAGCAGTCGCAGTCGTCGTTGGTCCCAGTGAAGTTTTTTTGGCAAAAACGACATATCTTCTTGTCCACCAACGCCATAGGTTCGGTGGTGTTGTGAAGGATTGGAACCTCCTTGGTTTCGGTATACATGACGTAAGTATATAGTAAAATAAGATGAATATTTTTTTCGGCTATTTGGATTGTATTCACAGCAAAGAGGTGTGTTGCTACAAGTGTGTTCATGTGATCGACAAGAGATCAAGGAAGCAAAAAGGAATGCCTATATGTTAAATACTCTGAGCTACTTCCCTAAGCCCCAAAGGGAGCAGTGTTGTAGCTTGTAGATTAGAAGAGCCGTGTAGTGCAAACGCAATTCGAGCATGACTGTACGTAACACACCGCACATGTCATCGTATGAAGTCATGAGGTTGAAACCTAGGGTTATAAATAAATTACTCAAGATTAAGACAAAACAAGCGCATGTCACAGCTTTCCCTTGCCTCCGCTGTTAACGGTGTCCCTTACTTGAGAGTCAGCTATCCTTATGCTTCTTTTGCCGTCTAAAAATAATTATGGCGGGGGGATGGGTATCAGAGAAATGTGGGAGTGATATAGGCAATTGGGTGGCCCCCTATTGACCGGCTCGGCGCCAATGGTACCCTGCCACCAGTAGTGAATACGCAAAATGTGATAGGCACTGAAAAACTACAGAAATCTTCAAGTTAGTTGAAACAGCGTGCGGTATCAAGTCTGTAGATATAGGTGGGCAGTAAGCCGGCACATTGTCAAACTTATAGGGGCATCATATCACAAGCCTGTAGCAGATTCAACCTTGTAATTCTAATCCTTAAATATAGTTCGAACTTCTAATGTTGAGGGTTAGGTCAACTCCCTGAAGCCCTTCTTAAGTTCTAAGGGGTTATATCTAAAAAGGCTGATAAAGCTCGAGGTTTTCCACACGATTTACAGCCGTGTCTTTCTCAATGGGCCTCGATGGCGGTGGACTCAATTAGCATGCTCTATACAGAAGCGTGAACGTTGCGAAAGCTGCATGGAATTCGGTCATTTTCATGGGGGATATAGAGCGAGTACACGATAAACAGATAGTATAACCTAAACGGTCAACTTTCTAGGGATTTGGGGTGGGGGCCATATACTCTCAATTGACTAACAATACACGACCAGCGCCTAGATCTTAACGAGTGGCTACCCTGAGATACCAAGATGCCCGAGTATCTAGCCTAATCCCTGATTACATGAGCCTAATCGTAATTCCATACGTATGAGGATCATTGTTACTAATATTGATAGGTCTAACTGAAAGAGGAACTTCTTAAAACAAGCCATTGGATTGATGACTTGTAATTAGAGTATCTGACGGTTGATGGAGATTGGATGCGACGATTTGCTGTTCAAGCATTGCCGCATCGGTTCGGTCGTTTTGCTTTTTCTCCACGAGACCGTTGACAATCTCTTGGATCTCGCCGGCCTGTTCGGTGGAAATCACTTTCGCTTCTAATACCAAATTAAGCCATTCTGACATTCTGACCTTAGCCCTCACATTGCATTCCTGTGGGGGTCCAGTTGGATGCAGATCCCTGACGTTCCAATCCCTCGTTCTTTCGGGCATAGGTATACGACCGAGCACCCACATCATAACAACACCAAGAGCCCACATATCAGAGGTTTTATCACGCGAGGTCGAGCGATTGAGACACTCCGGCGGAAGATACCAAGGCGCGCCGTAACTTCGTATTGGACTTCCCTGTATGAAACTTACGCTGAAGTCGACCAGGACAGCGCCGCGCACGGGGCTGAATAGGATATTGAACAGCTTGATATCGGCATGGACGACATTGTGTGCATGAACAAATGCCAGCCCTGCGGCCATGTCGCCTAGTATCCTCCATGCCCTTACTGTGTTGCCGTCAAATCGACAGTTGCTGTCTCGGTAATCTATCAAAGGTTTAGCATCAATATACTCGGTATAGATGCTATGGAAGCGGGCGTCGGAGCCAAAATACTGTGCGACGGCGAACTAGAGAAACAAATTAGGAATTAGCCTTTCATTCCAAGAGGAAAAGATGGAGAGCTAAGCAGAAGCATACATGGCTCCCAGAGAGAGAGGAGAGTATATTAGTTTCATGCATCCAGGCTTCGGCAGCCCTAACCGTGGCATCTTCGCCAGCATTCGCTGTCTTGATGATTTTAATTGCAACAAGCTTGCCTAGCACTTTAGAGTGCTCTGCTCGACAGACACGTGTGAATTGATGGTCTGAGATAATGGCGAGGTGCTTAAGCTTATAGCTATTTTCCCCGGCTCCAACGTGCACCCTTTCTCCCCGACGGAGTGTGAGAAGGTCGTTTGTAGATGCCAGCGCTTCCAAAGTCTCTTCTCGAGCACCTCCTAGATGAGGCGCAGCACGGGTCTTCTTGGGCAAGACTGCTGTGCCTTCAGCGGGTCGTTTGGTAGAAAGAGATGGACTAATGGGCCAGTGGGTTCGTTCCAGCACTTTTACTTCGACTAGAGGTTCATCGCTGGTAGAAATAACCCACTCACCAAGAGTGAGTTCAATGGGAGCCCAAGTCTCGACCTTTTCTGTCTTTCCATCATCGAGTGGTGTGGCATAAATTAGGTGCTCGGAGCGGTTGCGAAGAACGAGATGGTCGTCGGCATGTTCAACATTGAAATACATTATGAATCGGGTGTCGTGATGGGTAACACAGCATCCTACATGCTCTTCGGTGGCTGCCATAGCAAAGAGCTTAGTCAAATAACTTTCCTTTGGCGCACCCGCAACCTCCACTTCCACCCAATTGTTGAGGCGGCTTTTACCCCCGTAGGCAGAAACGGTAACTGCTTCGACTTTGGGTTGAATAAGGACTCGGAGAGGAGAATCCCGGGGCATAATTGTAGTGAGATCTAGTCGGCTCCAGTCGAGGTCTATCTGCTGTCTGGCATCACCAGCAGTGAGTGGCGTGTCGGCTGGTGCGATGGGGACTGGATCCTCCTCGCTGCTGGCTTTGGTGCTGTTATCCCCATGGCCTTTCGGACCATGAGCTTGTGTGGACTGTGAGCCCAGTGCCATTGCCGAGACACCCTGATTCCCTTTGACCGTATACGCAAGTGTTCGCCTGATGCCGACGTTACTACTTCCTAGGTTAGAAGCTCCGTAGCTTCCTTCTTATAAGTGTCATGGTACTCCTAGAACCGCCAACATCGACGATAGTCAGCCTATCGCATCCTTGTATTACAGGCTGCCGGACACCCATGTATCCATCGTATACCTGTAATGCTATTTGCATTGACCCACATCAACACAGTTCAGCTCGATTCCTGAATCTGTCCCACCACAGACCGGGCAGTTAAGAGCGAGCAGCCAATAATAGCCCAAGGTCAGATGGCGCCTTGGTGCAAACAACTGTGGCTGAGCCTCCCGCCCTTGCTTCGAGCCGCCGGTGTACCATGAGGTCCTGCTAGAAACTGCACTCAAAATGGCCGAGCAACGACTTAATCTGAAGGGCGTCCCTGAATGTGAAGAGTGTGACAAAGCAACAAAGGAGAATTGTCTACTTGTGTGTGATTTTATGATAAGAACATCGAGAAATGAAACCTTGGTAGTGGTCCTGACGTTATAGAGTGGATGGAAATGAGAATCTCATAGCCACTATAATTAGATGATCTGCTTTTTTTATTCTTGAGCTAATCTTCAGAGCTGCGAAGCCCTTCTTCTGATTGGAAGACGTCAGACACGGAATTTGATGCTACGTACCAATGAAAGGGGGCCGGTCCGTGCCCGGAGAGCTGGGTGGGTTGGACTGCTACCGCGGGAGCTGGGTGGCTCTCTTGATATTGCCCTGCTCCCACCTCGCGTATTATCCACCTATATATAGTAGCTTGCCTACCTTATAACGCCCGCATAACCTAACTATACACAACCACATCTAACACAAGTAGTATCTAGACAGGCCAACAAAATGGACTGGAGACGGAATCCTACACCAGACGATCATCGGCGCCTCCATGTGCCAGATATTAACTGGGATTATGATTTTGATTACCCCGAGTGGAGGTGGCCCAACTGGAAGTTTGGCTACAAAGCAGATGCCCTTTTCCAATCGCTGCACGCCGAGTTCAACTGTATTCCGTTTGCCATTCAGGACCCTTTTGCATGGTTTTGCGATGTCCACCAGCTAGTTGCCGCGTCTAAAAGTCGGGAAGAATTTGAGACCGCACTTCGAAAAAGGCGGGACGAAAGGTTCAAGGAGATCCAAGCGGCCTGGAGGGACGCGACAGACGAATTGGCCCTTAATATCCCGTTGTGGGAAGATCCTCAGATGGACCGAAACAATCGATGGAACACGTTCATCGAGTTATCACGTCACTTCTCCTTCGATAGCTTCGTGGCCCACTTCGGCAATTACCTGCCTAAGAGTCGCATCCCCATGCCAAATGAGCAGTCCGCAGCAGCACCCCAGGCATTAGAGCAGCCTGAGCAGCCTGAGCAGCCTCAACAATCTGATCAGCCCTCGCCAGACAAGCAATCTGGCCGGGATGATCAGGCGAAAGCCCAATTTCGAAATCATATTCAGGGATTGATCAATCGGCTCACCAACGACAACGTAACGGGTGTCATTGAGAATCTAACGTACCTGTACCAGACGAACGCGAGACAGCTTGTCACCTCCACCCTCGTTGACTTGATCATAGCGTTTGTTCGTTCTCCCGAGAAGCGAGCGAACTTGTTCTTTACGATGATTGCCAGGTTCATAGCCACGGTGGACAAAACTGTGGGAATAGCTGTCAGTGCCCAGTTTGTTCAACATCTCATAGAAACAATGGAGAAGCGTTCTGCGACCGCCTCCGGGGATCAGTCAGATGCCCGATCTGAGCACCTGGATTCCTCCCTCCCCCCGCCGCCGCCTCCACCCAAAGAGACCGGAAAAACGAGAGCTACCCGAGCAAAAGCCAGCAAAGGCCCTGTCCGCAACGGTCGAGTCGAGAAACCACCCCCGAAACGACGTACAACCAAAAATAGCACTCTTAATGCTTCGGAAGGTACACGAAGGAGCGCTCGGTTGCAACAGAGAGCAGCACGTGGTGGCGGTGGATGAGGCCACCCGGAAAATCCTGGGTTGACGCCGAGCACCACGGTATCCGGGCACGCGACGGTCTTGCCATCACCAATACCGCCTTGTTCTGTCGATACTGGTAACGCCTGAGAAGATATTCCCCTACGTGTAAGTGAGCTGAGGCACAAGGAATGCTAAGATGGCGACTGCCCGAGTGGTAGTCGCTCGCGAGTTATGGTGCATACTTGGACTTATGAAGCTCTTAATATCGATGGAACTCAAAACCGTACCTTGAGATCCGATTCGAGGGCATTCAATCACTTTGGAACGCACTTGGCTGGGGACTAAGGGTTTAGGGTGGGCCACTCTGTGTGTCTGTGTTTACGATGCAGGCTTACGAATGGGCCGTAGCAGAATATGTAGTCATCGCATGTGGAGGGCGCTTAGAGCTGCCTTGCTACGTCTGTTTTAGTTATTAACGCATGTTATCGGCGTGTTTTTATACATAGTCTCGAGATCTGGTGAACATAAGGATGGAACCACCTAAATGAGGCGCCTGGCGCTGTATTAACCTATGTACCATTCTGCTCATACATAGAAGTTAAGCGCCGTATCATTGATGTTGGAGTCATGCACGTCACATAAGTGGAACTCTAAAATACACAGCCTTTTGTACCCTCATACAAAATACCTGAATTCGCTGGATTTATTGGTGGCAGGATTGCCTATCCCGCTTCATAATCCTTTGTCTCGCATAAAAGCCGCTAAGGCATTATGTACCGAACATCCTATGCCTATGAGCCGAGCCGACATGCCCTATTTAAACCGAAGTACTTTCGCCTCCCTTCCCAGCCGCTGCGTAGAAAATGGCCGGGTACATCGTCTTGTACATTGTGATACAATAAGCTTTGTGATGTCTGTTTGTTCACGTAGCTGCCAGGGAGGGGTCCCCTTGCCCAGGTAGTGCGAGACGGCCCTTTCGGCCGTAAACGCTGATCATCTGCTTTACCTGATACTGAAAACAGAATTGTGTAACTTACAACAAACAACTCTTTATGAGGGTCTTATCTGATTGGCCACCAGAATACCCCGTATCCGTGGGGGATTCCGAGTGGAGAAAAAACTCTATAATAAGGCGGCTATACCTGAGCCAATCGCTGGGCCTCCGAGCGATATTGTGCGGATACTAAAGGTCCAAGGGCTAGGAAACTTTTCCCCATTTGCTGATGGATGAACATTGACTTTTGGTCCTCGGTTCGAAGAGAGCCGACTCGACTTGTTGTACACCAATTGGGCCGGGATCAGTTGATAGTGGCGACGTGATGAATCTCTGACACACTCGATAGAGCAGTTTGCTGCTGCGAAAGATGCCCCTGCGTGACCAACTTATAACCCAGGGACGTTTGACTGTGAGGGTGATGAATCTTGCGTTGATCTGACGTAATGTAGTAACGCCGAATGCTTATAAGGCTAACGGTCACGAGCATGGGCGGGAATCTTAGACCTATGTGAGAATTCTTATTACACATGAGCCCCCGAGTGGTGCCGGTACATGCGTGTATAAAAATAAACAACTGGAAATATCCAGAGACATGTTGAGATGTGAAATACTCTTAGAAACAAATTTGATAGCCTTCCACCTCAACGAGGTAGGTAGTATGGAGTAGCTGGTTGATATCGCTATGTCGTCTGCGATAAAACGGATGACTTGCTCAACAAGTAGAGCGGCTGCTACGTTTTGGGAATGGCCGTAATGAACTTAAAGAGTCTATCACTATAAATCAACCTCTATATTAAATCTTAATATATCTTCATTTAAGCGTTAACAAATGGTATTGAATGATGTAATAAAGCAGCAGCACCTCCACGTGATTGTTAGAAATGTAAACAGAACGTGCCATTGTGTACAACTAATTGCGATGACTGTAACTTATAACTTAAACTACATAAATCCTGTGTGCTCCTGTAATCTCGTTATAGAATTCACATGGCAGCCTTGACTCACCCTCCTGATTTCTCATATATATTTCTTTTAGGTTTATCCGCCCGGACCTCATCATGCCAACTCGCTGGAACCTCACCATTGCGCCATCGACCAATCTCAAGAAATTGCTTTCTGTAACGGGCACCAGTGTCTCTCCTGCCTTTGAGCAGTAGTTAAAACAATGTACAACGGGTAGAATTCCCTGAGCTAGTGGATCCCCTGCTGTGACAGGGAAACCAATGCTCGCCCATGAGAAACTGGGCGCTCGGTCTTCCACAAGACCCTGTGTAGCCACAAGTAAATTCCGCTGGAAATCTGGTAGGCGACTATCGACCCAAGAGCGATGTCAGGCCACCTCTACGGCGACAGAATTGGACCACAGCCCTGCTATGTAGATGTTATCATGACTTAGTGTCCGGAAGTATCTCGCTATGCCGGATATCGCTACTGGTTCATCTGATGCGAAGGTTAAGTGGTAATTGGAGTACTGCGCAACAATATCGGGCCAAATATAGTGTGTAGCCTCTGATATCAGATTGGCTGGCTTCCATCTTTCAATGAGCGACTTGACATATGAATTCGTTTCTGACGGCTGAAAAATCCTCGGTAGAGACGCATCACCAGAAAATTCAGGTATTGGAAGGCCCCTTAGATAACTCTCGCAGGCAGCCATCTCGCAACATTCGAAGAGAACTTCTTGAGGGCAAAAGCGCAGGGTGCGAGAGGATAATAATCGCTTTGGTAGAACCCGTGCTCTTTTGTTCGGCGGCGAATGGGTAACCTGATAATTCTGGAGCCCTGCTGCGGGCCCATCAGTAATGGTGAAGGGTTCGGTAAACTTCTTCCCGTAGAGTTCGATTACCATCTCGAGAGAAGGAATATCGAAATCTCTTGGGTCTCTGTCAAAGAACAGACCATTCGCTCTGTACCCCAGTCAGCAGACACGTTACAGAAAGCGTTGGTGCAGACATCAGCCATGGTCGATGCTTCGTGGAGCCAATCAGCACCTCCATCTCCCTCTTGGATGATACAAAGTGAGTCAATCCATACGTAACGGATGTTCGTTCGCCGTGCTAGTTGGATAAAGTCTTGGAATGTTCTTGATAGATCCCCGACAGGTAATTGTATTTTCCAGGTTCTCATATTCCCGGTCGTTAGTTTTATGACGGAGTAACTTCCCCAACGATGGCTTAGTGTGAGATAATGTTGCCCTTTGGGGACTTCGTTACCCAACGTGAGACAGCAGCTGTTAGAGACCAGAGATTTATCTTGGAATCCAACGCCTGACAATCGAGTAGGATACCAATTGCCTTGTCGGCGCCTGTTGATACATTGTAAGAGCCTTCGAGATGTCAGCACTCACATGGAAGAAGTCAGTGGCAAAGCATGCGTACCGATCGCTACCTTTGCCATCATGAACATGTTCGAACCCACCATATTTTATTTTTTGAGCTCGGTCATCAGCGCTTCGATGCTTCTCTTCAAATCAATAACAACTTCGGAGCCTTCTAATGATGGTAACAGGTCTTTAAATATGCCGTATTAATCTCAACATTGATGATAATTTCTCGATTTTCACGCTTGCTTTCATTTCGAATTCGAAGAACAGAGGCCTCAAGACCACGAGACTTGTGCTCTGGCCTTCCTCCAGGTACCCGAACGACAGGCCACTTTCGATGAGTTGGACATGCTGTTTTCCATGTTCACTTGGGAGCTGATACGCCCTTAGACATATCGGGCATTTCCGCCCTGTTGGCTTGAAGAATTGACGAAGGCTCCTATGAAATTTGTACTAGTCTTTAGATTCATATGGTAGGGATCTGAATATATTATTTCGGGACCACGCGATGCATGTCTGGCAGAAAGGCATGGTGCTGGCAGAAGCCCAACTTTAGGTAGTAAATATCTAACGAGTAACCGTGCCAACAGGACAACTTAAAATGTAGTTTTCTAAGCAGAAAATCTCCTAGGCTGGCCAATGTAGTAATATTATCGAGGGATCGTTGAAGAGCTTTGGGACCAAGAGCATGTGCCTATGGCGCTGCAGTACACCACACATGAATGCAAAACTATGTAGGCCTTGATTCTGCCGGTAGTGGTAATCGAAAACATAATGTGACTGCCAGCCATCTCACCTGTGAGAAGCCCGAGCTCTATCCTAAAGGGACTGACATGTCTGGCTCATTTGATGGCCCGGATTACTTTCTAACATGTGCTGTAGCACACACATCCCGAAACAAGGCGCACGTTGGCTTACAGAGAACATCACATACATCTACAGTTGTTCATTTTCTGTATCCTTCCTAGAAACGTTGTTGAAAGTTCGCCTTCACGTCTCCGATTTATACCCGTGTCTTTCTTTTTTAGTCTAGAATCCCGAGAATGTTTTCTAGTTATCCGCTCCAATCTCGGCAGTCTTAGGATAAGCGTGCTATAGCTGTATCTTCTTGTAGAGAACAGCCCTGCATAGTTGATCTATATGATTTGGGAGTCTCTCTGCTTGATATATCATCGTCTCTTGCCATGTTCTCCAGCAGTCTAGTATGCCTTGGTATGTCTCCATATTACTAGCGTTCACTAGTGTTACTGAATTTTCTAGAAAACGAGCACACTTTTGTGGCAGGATTCGAGGTATTGCGCAGCTTTAACTGAGCTAACACCGACTCGTTTATAGTATCCATTGTCGTCTTCCTGGACAAGGAGGCAGTAACATTTTTGTCCTACATCGGATAACGACTATATCAACGCATTAGTCACTAAATCTTTTGTTTTATGAACTTATCTTACAGGAAGTACTGAGTGTACCTTACTCACCGTTGCAAGAATGGCGGTTTCTTCATGTGAATGCGAGTCCTTCGCTACCAGCACCCAGAATAGACGTGAAAAGTCATTCTTCATTTCAATTCCGACATCGAGGGTTATCCATCCAAGGATATCACCGGCGTCGTTCTGAATCGCTCTGTATTTTGTGGCGAAGTAGCCTAGCTCAGGCGGGAAAGCAGTTTCGTCCGTTGCCGGATCACTCCATCGTACGTCGCTAACACTAGCATCTGGACTCAATTTTGCTAGGGCTGCATTAGCTGACAACGTTTCCGAGGAGCACGACTTATCGACTTCATGAATTGTGAATCCGGAAACTGGTTCGTAGTCGTAGAGTTGCATGTAATTAACGGGGCCTTTCCTGCTAGCCCAGCTCCAAGACGGGGCCTTAACGAGGGGTAAGTACTCTAGATCCTCGGTCCGTGCTGACCATAACACACTGGAATGTAGGAATTCCTTCCAGATTCCTTTAATGTAGCTTATCTGGAGCCGAGATGCTAGTTTCTGTACTAATCCATCGATCGCAATCAGTTTGTCTGTCTGATAAGTGAGACCACGGCTGGTGTAGTCTGAGGACATATACCACCACCCCTGCAGTAACCCAGAGTTATAGATGGGCGGATCGCATAGCAGTGATCTAGGAGAAAGTTCGACTGGATAGGCTTCCTTTTTCATCACACCCAGATACTGATACTCGAGGTCTTCACCCTGATGATGCTGCCAGCACTCCCAGTACACCTGATGTTCAGTGAAATGAAGCGTTCGCGGAGATAGGACCCGTTCTTGGAGGACCCAGGCTCGACGGTTCAATGGCCCATCATCCACATCATTTGCAAAACTCCTGCGTTGGCACGCATAAATACTTCCAGTGAAACGACCATGCACCCCTAGTATCTTGTAAGGTAGTTTCACTGTTTGTGTGAAACTGCGAGGTCCAAGAAAGCCGGCTTCACTATTAGATGCTCGTGTGGCGGCTATTGTAAGATACGAGTTGAGATACACGTCTCCCATCGCTGCTGCTTCCCTCTTCCAGTCGTCAGGGTCATCTTGCACAATACATAAGCTGTCGATCCAGATGTATCGTATGCCAAGCTCTATCGCCACGGCTATTGCGTCCCGGAATGTAGGAGGTAGCTCGGAAAAAGGAAATCCGCCACATCTTGCGTTTAGGTTTGATTTGACAGTCTTCGCTGGCTGGTTTCCACCCCAGCTATGGCTCAATGCGATGTACTTACCGGGGACATTCTTCGTATGTAGTAGTTGGAGTTGCCCAGTCAGGCGCACTCTATCTAAGTCTAACACCCTTGTGGGTAGGCTTGCTTGTGTAGCCGGCGCTGGAGGATTGCACTCCTGATGATTCGAGCGACAGTCTTCTATCCAAGTTTTTGCCAGCGTTCCTATGTTATCCAAGTCCGGAACTAGTGAGACGATCATCCCAAAAGGAACTGGCAACTCATCTATACCGGTAAGTATAGCTATAAGAAGCATTAGTCTTAGGTGGATAAACGTATAAATTGCACTCTCAACTCACGAGAGTCAGTGAATAGTCTGATGGTTGACGTTGTCAATAGTTCTTCATCAACTTCGCCCCGACGTATAAAGCAAATGTCCAATAAGTTTCCATCGGGCTTTATCATGAGCTGTACTACGTCATCCTCATCTATTCCTGCGGTCTCCAAGGCACCTGCAAAGTCCGAAAGAGTTGGATTTACTGCTGTCGGCGCTCGGATGCACTGTTCCACCAGAGCGCAGAAGGGGCATGTCTTTGCTGATACGGGCAGGTCCCACAGGTTGTTAATGTGTTGATATCGGTTGCCTAAGCGTATCTGAGTACTCATATCCAGACACAATCCACAGAGTGCCGTGTCGCCTGCCCGCGGCAGCCTGTTAGTAAGTCGCATCTTCTCCAATGCACCAAGGACCAGTTGGGGATCAACATGATAAACATGCTCTTGTCCTGTGTCTGATGACATTATTGCATTGCGGGATAGAAGACTGGCGATTGTTCTATTTGATGTCGAAAATTGGTGTTCTGAATAGAACGTGATTGGCTACCTGGTATGTACATAAATACATAGTAGGTAGTCGATACAAACTCACCGGTGGCGAACACGGAGACAGTGCGGGTAGATTAAGCCCCGACTTAACCCGAAAGGGGGGGTGGGTTGCCAAGCATGGACTTAGTTTCACGGATACCTGCTGTAACTTCGTCTATAATTGGGAATGCCGCTTTTCATACTTAAGCTTTCTTTTTCACCACATCTTCTTTTCGATCTCTACGTGAAGCAACCCAAAGGTACTTAGCAAGAGGACAAGTTTCTAGAGTGCGAGCCAGCTGTGTATTTTGGTCTGTTTCAAGAATGAGGCCCAATAATCGACCCGATCGACCAGCATCGCAAGACAGCCATTCTTCTAGGACAATGCAAGCACCACCTTCTAGGATTGTCGAGGACAGGAATTCAAGTACTGCCGATCCTCTAAATTCCTTTAACCCCGAAAGCGCCGTAGCGTTGGTGACGTCTACATGTGCTTCTTTCTCACCACCTCGGGGTTAAGCGGCGATAAAAGCACATGATCTCCAGCACGCATAACCATACGATATGGCTAGCCATGTGTTCACAAGGCTATGGCTATGGTCATTGTGCTTCCCCTTGGTGTACGCATTAAGATGTAGCAGCAAATGTACAGAATCGTTCGGCCCTGCACACTGATTGGGGAGCAGGATTGTGCGATACCCTGCAAGAATATCCGAATGGAGACACAGAACCTCTTCCTCCTCGCGACCTGCATGGTAGGTGGGGATTTTACCATATGTCGCGGGATAAATGACGCAGTTCTCTTCTAGTTCTGAAAGTCTCGCCATCCTGCCTTGAAACTTTGAATGTCGGTATGACCGCCAGATGACAAACACGATCGGACTTAAGCTAGAGTGGTACTGGCCTGGCTGGCTGGTTGTGGCATCTATATATAAAGAGGATATGTCGACGATACGAGTTCTCATCCTCATTCTCAAAATCACAATCAATGACGAGCCAGTTCCCCAGTAACAAGCACGGCGTTTGATATGCAGCCCATTAAAGTTTTCAATGGAAGGCATGGAACAGGTCCTAACCCTTGGAAGGTGATAATTGTTCTCGCCGAGCTGGATTTGCCCTATCAAATCGAATGGATAGACTACAGAGAGTCGAAGGAAGAGCCGTACACCTTGCTCAATCCCAACGGGCGTCTACCCGCTATTGTGGATCCTAATACGGGCGTTACGCTCTTCGAATCTGGAGCTATTATCAACTACATCGTTGATGTTTACGACAAACATCGCAAGCTCACATACGGCGACGACCGGCTCGCTGAAAAGTATCTGGTCCAATCTTGGCTCATGTTTCAGATGTCCGGGCAAGGTCCTAGTACGTAATAATTCCGAGTTTCTCTGCTCCCCATTCTCCTGGATTTCAGCCTCATGACTCCTATTCCTACTTCTGACGGGGCTTTTGTTGTTAACGGTGACCACTAACTCCATCTTTCGAAGTGTTTGGCCAGAAGATGTGGTTCACATATTTCCACGTCGAAGAGGATCTGACTACGCCCCTCAAACGCTACGCAACGGAAACGAAGCGTATATGTAGCGTCATCGACAATACTCTACGCAGACGTCGGGCGGAGTTGAACCTAAGTAAGGAGGAGCCCATCTGGCTGGTTGGTGAACATTACACCTATGCGGACCTATCATTTGTGATGTGGAACATGGCCCTCATGACCATATTGTTCCCCGAAGGTGGCAACGACTGGGAGGATGAGATGCCAGAGTTTTACAAATGGCACGAAAATCTTGTCAGTCTCCCCACGGTAAACAAGATCTTGGAATTCCGAGCGGAATGTATTCGGACAATGAAAGACACTGCAAGTGAAGTCAGGAATAGACAGGCCGATGCACGAAAGTTTTAGCATCATTCGAGGCAGTCATTTGATAATTCACTTATAGTTCCTCTGCCACAGGATATTAGGGACATCAGTGTATTGCAGCTGTCACGATCACGGCTAAGTGAGCCAAACCGAATGATACAATAGTACGTTTATTCTGGGATGATCATACTATTTCTCACTTGATTATAAAACCTATATAGCGTGTTCGAGTATAAATAAATGCTATGTTAGACCAAGTACGAGCGACGTATGGAGAAAGACCAAAAGGGCCACATAAAGCTTGTGTTTGTATGATCAAGTCAATATATCTTACCTATTATTGATCCTGGGCGAGAAGTGTGACTGGGTGGTCACATCTAGCCTGTAGATTATTTAATAGGGAATTTAACGATGGTTTAATACATTTGCGAACATGGTATAAGTAAAATAAGAAATTGTTTATAGTACCAAATAATGACAGAAAATCAAAAAGGTTGCCTCTCCTGATCGTAAACCCCCCACCGATAGCGTTACATTGTCTCCCGTGCCGCACAGACTCGTTTATCCGTCCTCGTCCTAAGGTTGGGCGACGTTGAATATTGCCGGCAACCAAAACAAATCATTGGCAAGACAGCCCCGGATTCATAATTTCCAAACAGGCCCCCGCTCGGGATCATCAAACGACAGACTTATCCAGCCCGTCTTCTTCCAGTATGGCGCGGAATGATGAATGACAAGCAATCGGATTTTCCGATACTCAGTAGAACGGGTGGCAACTTTTGAGAGACCATATACACAGGATTTTCAGCTTAGTAACCAAGCAATAATATGGCGCCAAAGGCGAACACATCGTGTTATGAGTTCCTACCTAGTATTCAGCACCGGCCTACTACCGGGTTCGGATGATTCTTGAAATATGGCGGCAACGCGCAAACGTGTTTCGAACTCCTTCTCTAATCGAGAGCTAAATTCTCAGCCCTATGTTACTCACTGACTTGGTATCTATACGAGCAACCTTATGGTCAGAGAGCACATTGCGGTCACCGCAACTCCGACCCCAATAATAGGCCACTGCGCGTGCGAGCGCTTTGGTCCCTTGTAGCGGGAATCCAGCTCTGGGCGCATTCAACACGGATTTGCGCATTCACTTTATCACGGTCACGGTCAGTCACTGACTAAGAAACCCCATCTGCTTAGGAGGTCGTCAGCGTAGTTTGCTGCTTCAAGATTCATGTCATCAAATTACGCAAGCTTACCCTCTCAAAAAAACCCTCGTCCCCTGAGGCGCAGGCTGGTTGCTAGTCTACAACTATGAAATGACACGACAGACAACATGGCAGACACACATGTGTTTACTCATCTCACATCGACTTGGACGTCGTTCACCAACACCACCACAGCTGTACCCACCAGTTCAACGGCTCCTTCGACAACGTCGGATGCGTCCGTATCTTCATCTGTAACGCTCTTACCAACGAGCACTATCAGTACGACATTTTCGTCGCCGACTTCGTCCCCTTCGGCCGTATCCTCATCTGCTTTATCCAGTCCCTCCTCACCAACGCCCAATCCATCAGCAACAAGCTCATTAGGAATTCCCACTACAGCTCTTTCTGGTCCATCCACTGTATCACCTCTCACAGAGTCCGTACCCGGTCCGCCGCTCATTCCAATACCCGTCTCATTATCATCTTTCCCGACCAGTAGTATAACCTCAAGTACGATATCAGACACACCAAACTCCGAACCAACCGGCAATCTACCGTCATCTCCAAATCCGGCAACAACCCCTAACACAACATATCCCACACCAGCCGACGTCTCATCGCAGGTATCCTCACCAACACAGTCCAACCCCAACATCCCCACGCCAGACCCGACAAGCCCATCCGCACCCCCATCCGCCGGGAGCCAGAGGACGCCACCGATCCTCATGATCATCGCGATCGTGATCTCCATATTCATCTTCATCCTGCTCGCCACGCTTCTCGTGCTGCGGCAACTCGCGCTCCGACGGCGCGCGCGGACTTTCCGAGACGTCAACCTACCTCTCGCGGGGAGCAGCAGCCGGTCCACGGCGTCGACGTACCACGGCGCGCACAGGGGGGAGGTGCGCATCGTGATCGAGAGGCCGCCGGGGGGATGGGGGGAGGAGAGGCTGTGGCCCGTGCCGCCGGGGCATCCGTCGCACTACTACGACTACGCCGAGCCTGTGATGGTTGCGGAGGAGTCGGGTACGGCAGATCCGAATCAGTGGAGCGTGACTAGTCAGGACGGGAGTAATAGTGTGCCGGAGACCGGGGCAGGGCCGGGACGGGGGCGTGCGAATCCTCGCGCCGAAGTTGGGAGGGCGTATTAAAGGCTTTGTATGAAAGGATTATGAGGGGTCTGGTGCAATGTGCTTATTCATCTATACTCTGGTTCAGGGGATCTTATATTATACGTCTTGCTCAAGGGGGTGCTGGGTTTAGATCCTTTGTATTTCGAGGCTTGTGCTTCTGGTTGATGTGAGATCACGCGCTATTGAACGTGGTTGACTTACGGGGGTATTGATCTCAAGTTGTTTGTGTAAGTCTTAGATCAAGTGAGGTAATGTCACCATAACCAATAACACCGTGTGTGATTGACTGGTCGGGGGGTTGGTCGTTGCAACAGATGTGCGGTTGTGGAAGGCTATTTTTCACAGTGAGCTCGATATTCATACTAGCGGTCAATCCAAAAAAGTCCCAACCAGCCCCGTTTTCTGTCTTAATAAACCAACCTTTAAATTATAGCTTAATGTTGGAATAAACTAATAATAATGGAAGACTATTACCAAATAAGAATAATCTAATTATTATATAAACAATTTCTACTATAGCTACCTCTACGTACGTAAGTTACCTAAGAACTTATAGTAGGTAAAGATGCTCTTTGTTGTTCAATGTTAATTGAGTTAAAGTGGTTCATTACCTGGGTAGCCGACATAGTGTACTCCGTATAGGCGCACCGATCGGGAAGGCCACCTGATGACAGGCGGTCGTGGTTCAAAGAGATTGGTCTACTATCTACATAGTAGATTAGTAGAAAACAAGCCCCAGTGTCGTCCAACGCTGGACCAAAGAGAAAGATATTTAGTATTCGAAGGTGTAGGATGATGCTCTTCGCACGTGCTACTATGTAGGTAGGCTCTCGTTACGATGGCGACAATGGAACTGTGTTGGAGGAAGCAGTGGTACAAGATGCGGTCTGTTAAATATGTAGGCTTGGACGGGGGAGCGATTCAGAGGATGCGCTAGGGCGACGTTTCCCGATACATTCCCGTTCCGCCGGTCTTGTCTCGGGATGCCGCACTTGGCTTAACTTAAAACTGTATTTCTGGACTTGGTTGTATACATACTTATTAGTATCGGTGAGAGTCTATCACGTCTGTCATCTGCCACGAGATGCGGGATACCTTGCACTGGATACTAACATATTTGTCGGATGCCAGGGTGAGTTGGCAGGGTAGCCCAGAGGCATTGAGTAAAATTCCCGCAGCCACCCGAATTCAAGGTATTCTGAAGATGGTGGCCAATTGCTGAGATGCAAGATGGCATGCAATGCTGTCTTGGTGGCATAATTAGGGACCAGTAAGTGCTCAAAGCACACCGACTCGAAGAGCGAAGCCAAATTCCTGTACGGTACCTACTGTACTTACTCCAGTAATACCGTATATAACACGGCAATTGACTGAATACAATTAATTGCCTTGTGTAGGTATCTGTCGTACTGTACATAGTATGTTCTCTGCGCCGTACATGGACTTTAGCTCCTTTTCTAGCGTCTGGGGTTTGGCATGGTTTAAGGCTTGGCATGTACAGCAAGCTAGTACCATGTACCTATGTACCCAGTAGCTAACATGAAAGTCGGATGGTTTTCTGAGCTGTACTTGTCAATAGCGCGAGGTACCTTTAGTCCGATTTGTTTACCACTTCTCATTTTGCGCTTAATTTTTTTATATTTTTTTATATCGAACATCCATCCATCCATCCATCCATCCATCCGATCAATCATCTCAGCTATCTACGCTATCTACCTCCCTAACCTATTCTGATTCACAACCATTCACCTCTCAACGGTCACCTCCCCCCCTCGCCTCACCTGACCTGATTCTCCTTTTACAGTATTGATTTAATCTTCATCGTTCCGCCCTCCCCCTGTTTCCTCTCCTCTCCGTCTTTCTCCCACCAGTCACCCGCACACACCACACGATGCTTTCCACACTGCGCATTGCCTCTCGCCAGGCCGGAGCCGTTCGTCGAGCCTCGTCCGTCTTCGGCGTGCAAGCTGCCAGAGCCGGCTCCACCTGGGCCAACGTCCCCCAGGGTCCACCGGTATGTCCATCCATCGCCCTCGACCGCCTGACTCGGAGAGGAGGCACAGTATCGTGAGAAGATGGGAATTGAGATGGAATTGCTAATCCGTGGTTGTCGTGGGTCTCTAGGATGTGAGTTAATTGTAGATCTCCAAGCTTGGTTAATTGAAGCCAGCTAGTATGCTGCTGTGACCCGAAAAACCAATTGCTGACGCGATGCTTGCTTGCTCGATCCAGGCCATTCTCGGTATGCGGACGTCATCTCACCTTATCTTGCCGATGGGCCAATTCAGTGCGTAGAATGTGTGTCTGACATGCGATGAACAGGTATTACCGAAGCCTTCAAGGCCGATAGCTTTGAGAAGAAGATCAACCTCGGTATGTCTGTCTGTCTAAGCCTACCCCCACTCGACGTCTCCGTCTCGACCGCCGGCCGCTGAACATGTTCCTCTTGCCCGTGTGCAGGTGTCGGTGCCTACCGTGATGACAAGGGCAAGCCATACGTCCTCCCCTCGGTCCGAGAGGCCGAGCAGAAGGTGGTCGCTGCCAAGCTGAACAAGGAGTACGCCGGCATCACGGGCGTGCCCGAGTTCACCAAGGCGGCCGCCGTGCTCGCCTACGGCAAGGACTCGTCGGCGCTCGACCGGCTCGCCATCACGCAGTCCATCTCGGGCACGGGCGCGCTGCGCATCGGCGCCGCCTTCCTCCAGCGCTTCTTCCCCGGCGACAAGACCATCTACATCCCCAACCCGTCGTGGGCCAACCACAAGGCCGTCTTCCACGACGCCGGCCTCAAGGTCCAGCAGTACAGCTACTATGACAAGAACACCATCGGTCTCGACTTCGACGGCATGCTCGCCGACATCAAGGCCGCCCCCAAGGGCAGCATGTTCCTGTTCCACGCCTGCGCCCACAACCCCACCGGCGTCGACCCCACCGAGGAGCAGTGGAAGGAGATCAGCCAGGCCGTCAAGGACCAGGGCCACTTCGCCTTCTTCGACATGGCCTACCAGGGCTTCGCCAGCGGCAACACCGACAAGGACGCCTTCGCCCTGCGCTACTTCATCGAGCAGGGCCACAACGTCTGCCTGGCCCAGAGTTTCGCCAAGAACATGGTACGTCTCTGTCTTGCCTGTCTTTAGCCAGCACTTACTTCGTTCGGGCGAGCAGCAGAAAGATGACTAACGCGGTATCGACACACAGGGTCTCTACGGTGAGCGTGTAGGCGCCTTCTCGATCGTTGGCGCCGACGCCGAGGAGAAGAAGCGGATCGACTCGCAGATCAAGATCCTCGTGCGCCCCCTGTACTCGAACCCTCCCGTCCACGGCGCGCGCATCGCGTCCGAGATCCTGAACACACCCGCGCTGTACCAGCAGTGGCTGGGCGAGGTGAAGGAGATGGCGGACCGCATCATCACGATGCGGGCCCTGCTTAAGGACAACCTGGAGAAGCTGGGCAGCAAGCACGACTGGAGCCACATCACGTCGCAGATCGGCATGTTTGCGTACACGGGGCTCGACGCGCCGACCATGGAGAAGCTGGCCAAGGAGCACAGCGTCTACGCCACCAAGGACGGCCGCATCAGCGTCGCTGGCATCACCAGCGACAATGTCGGCCGTCTCGCCGAGGCCATCTACAAGGTCAAGGGTTAAGCTAAATCCACACGGATTTCACCACTCCCGAACGAACAAACAAACAAACAAACAAGCGAACAATCTGTACGAGTTTACGGGAACCACGGAGGCGTTGTAGATTATCTTTTTTGTTTGCCATATCAGTCAGGAAAAAAGGGGAAACTTGGTCATGCCGGAGGTTATGACTTTATGGTCTATGCCGTGGATAAATTGCCCATTTAGCGTTTCTTGTCGGTGGACCTTCTCCCTATCTCTTGCCACTTGGATGTTTTGTTCTTTTTCTTCTCTCCCTCTTCTCGGATAGATAGATGGACACATGAGGAAAAAAAGAAAATGACCCCGGTAGATTAGATAAACGGTGAATTAATCAGATGCCTCGAACTCTGTGTTTGTTGGTATGGCATTGAATGAATGAATGTCTGTGTCACGCAACCATGATTGCGACTAATATGTGAATTATTCGTAGATAGCTCCATTAGTATGTTTGATTTGCAAGGTACCGGCACGGTCTATCGGTCTGCCAGCCCAGCTTCACCGCAACCGGTTCAGATCTCCCTGTATCTCGCGTAATCTCGTCTCCATCTCACGCCACACACGCGCCATCTCGCGCATAGTGCGCTCCTTGGTTTCGTCCACCGTCGCCCTTTTCCTGTGTCCCCGCGACCTAGCGCCGGTGCCCAAATCCCTCGAGGCGCGTTTATCGACATCGACACCGTACTCCACGAGCTCGATCTCCCTCACGCGCATGACGTCCTCCAATCTACGGCCGGCGTCCCGCAGATGTTGGCGGTAGTTGACGAGCGCGGCCCTCGCCTCGGGCGGGTAGGCTAACAGTCTGATTTCCCAGAGCAGCGCCTCAGCAGCGAGGGCCCAGGCGTGCGCCTCCTGGCGCGCTTCCTCTGCACGGAGCTCGGAGGATCGTGCGACGAGGCCGTGTTTGGTCTCCAGCGCGCGGAGGACGAGCGTGAGAGCCTCAGTGTGTTGCCGGAGATGGCGCGTTAGGGCCGCGGTGGTAGCCAGCCGGGCGCGGGAGAGGTTCGTCTTCGAGGCGGCGAGGTCCGAGACTAGACCGCTTGCTAGGGAGGGCAGCAAGGGGATCGCGCGGTGGATGTAGGATGGGTTCGTGCTGGGGCTGAGCACGCGGGCGAGCGTCTTGGCTTGCGCTGTCAGACGCGCGGATACGAGCTCGAGGACCTTGGGGAAGAGTGCTGGGAGCCCGGCGAATGGGGGGCTGGTGAGGAGCAGGGTGACGGAGGAGGGCGCAAGGGTCGAGGCGTTGTTGAGGAAGGGCGGGATGAGCATGAGGAGCTCGAGGAGATCTGGTGGTAGTGGGGTTGCCTGTGGTGTTTGAGATTCGGGTTGGGGTTGGAGTTGGGATTGTGAGCGAGGCTTGTGCCGTCCGTGTTGATTTTGTCTTGGTTGTTGCCGTCGCTGTTCATCTTCGTGGTTGGCTGGTTGTGGGGTTTGGCTTGGAACGGCTGTCGCGATGGCGGTGCGGAGGAGGTGAACTCTTGCTGCCTTTAGGCGATATGCTTTGAGTTCCTGGCACCATTGGCATGGTTCCGTTAGCTATTCGTACTGGCGACATCTGAAAGAGACGGAGAAGGCTATGAATGCGTACCTGGCGCACGGCATCGCGCTGTTGGGCGGACGGGTCGATCTTGGTAGAGCCATCCGGGTTGAGTATCGAGGTGGTGATGGTGGTGTAGAGCTTCTCGAAGCGGGGATTGGTTTCCAGGACGCCGTCGTCTACCGGGGGTAGCATCTCGACCGTACGGAAATACTCAATTGCCTCGATGTTGAGCAACTGTTTACTTTGGTATTATCGGACCCCGAGACGAAATGAAGAGGTACGGACTTGATGTCATATCGAAACCCAACCAAACACGTTTAAAATGGACCCCACCAGTGTCGAGCTAACGTGGGTGGGGCTTATCTACACGGTACATCACGAAAGCGGAGCGCTGTCACCTGACACTAACTTATACCATGGAGCCCCACATGCATCTGGGCTGCGATAAGTCCGGACAATCCTCTGCCGATCATCCGCGGCGGTCCATTCCCAATTGCACTGCGGGCGGGTGCCAGGGAACCGCCAAAGCTACATATGTACCCAGGTAGGAACTTCGATGGGGGCAGATTGAATTTCTGGGAGTCAATTCAAACTTCAGTCCAGCCAACCAGACGCCGGCCGTACGACTCCAGGAGTCTGGACAAGTCAATCGGCCTCGAGGATTGCCGAGGCCGGCACCCTTCATCACTACTACCATATCCCTCGTCTACCAGACATTGTCTCGAATCCATCACAACAGCCGAAGGAAAGTCATGGCGCCACAACCCGCGATAGCACCATTACGGCGCATACCGCGCCTCGCTCTCAAGTCCTCGCCATCGCCCATCGGCCTCTCCGCCCCAGCCTGTGCCCGCGCACTGAGCACGACGGCGCCGCTATCCCGGCAGACACCATCGCACCGCACCGTGCCCGCCGACCAGGTGCCCGACTACCCGTACGGGCGGTTCAGGACGTACAAGCAGCGCAACGAGGGCCTGTACGGGCGGAGCAAGATCCGGTTTGGCAACGTCGTGGCGTCCAAGTACGGCAACAAGTCGCGGACGTCGTGGCTGCCCAACCGGCACACGAAGCGCCTGTGGTCTCCCTCGCTCAACGCCTTCATCCGCACCCGCATGACTGCCAGCGTGCTGCACACCATCGACCGCCTCGGCGGCATCGACGAGTACCTTCTCGGGTCCAAGGCCAAGCGCATAAAAGAGCTCGGCCCCGCCGGATGGGCCCTGCGCTGGAAGATCATCCAGACCAACGCCGTCCAGGAGCGCTTCGCCCGCGAGCGCGCAGCCCTCGGCCTCCCCCCTAAGGAGAGAGGTGCCGCCGCCACCGCGCCCGAAGCCTTCCCCGCCGACCTGGCTGCTGAGGGTATAGACTCGGCCGCCGTCCTCGACGAAGTCGACGCCATGCTGGCACGGGACGACGAGTTCGTCCTGGGCGACCCTGCTGCCGAAGCCGAAGACCCAGTTGTTGTGGAGGGGGACCGGGATACGCCCCAACAGCCACAGAAACTGGAATAAGCCGATTACGTGGGAGATGAGGAGAACAGGGTGAAAATGTTGGGGCCAGAATGACTATCTATCGAATGACGAGCAAGAGGGTGTGGAACTGGGTATTGTCTCGCCTAGGTGGTAGGTGGCAGAAAGAGATGACGCATCATTGTACTATATCACATATACCGGCCCTGGATTAGAATTGTACAAAAATTTGTATCATGATGCAAACTATTTCAAGATGGCTACCACACGATCATGCCACCAGGTAGAGCAGATCCTTCCTTCGTCTTTATACAATGAGATCTACCATCATTTTAGGTATCCCATGCGCCAACTCCGCCTGTATTCCGTCACTCTCTATGCACGATGCACAATGCCATATATATCAGGTCCGTTATACATGTCGTTTCTCAAAAGCGGAGATCCCATCCGATCTGGGGACCCAGCGTCGGCAGCTCCTCCGCCACGCTCTGCACATCCTTGTCGCCGCGGCCACTGAGGCAGATGACGAGGTCCTCGTCCTTCTTCATCGTCTTGGCCAGCTCGATCGCCCCGTAGATGCCGTGCGCCGACTCGAGCGCCGGGATGATGCCCTCGAGCTGGCTCATCAGCTTGAAGCCCAGGAACGCCTCGGCGTCCGTGGCTGCCACGAACTTGGCTCGCTCGTTGTCCTTCCAGGACGACAGTTCGGGGCCAACGCCTGGGTAATCGAGGCCCGCCGACACGGAGTGGGTGTCGGTGATCTGGCCGTGCTCATTCTGGAGAACGTAGGTCCGGACGCCGTGCAAGACGCCCTTGGAACCCGCCGTTAGGGTCGCCGAGTGGCGCGTCGTGTTGATACCGTCACCACCGGCCTCGACACCGAGCAGTTTCACGCTAGGGTCATTCGAGAACGGGTAGAACATGCCAACGGCGTTGCTGCCACCTCCGACGCAGGCGACGACGGCGTCGGGAAGCTTTCCACGCTTCTCTAGCATCTGCGCTTTCGTCTCATTGCCGATCACAGACTGGAAAGTCCTGACGATGGTCGGGAACGGATGAGGGCCGATAGCTGAGCCGATGATGTAATGCGTGTCTTCGAGGCGCACAACCCAGGATCTCAAAGCCTCGTTGACGGCATCCCGTAGCGTCTTGCTACCACACTCCACAGCAATGACCTTGGCGCCAAGGAGTCGCATGCGGAACACGTTGAGTGCCTGTCGTCGTACATCTTCCTGCCAGGGTTGTCAGCAAGAGACCAAGAGGGAAGGGAAATAACAAAGAGGAAGAGAGGACTCACGGCACCCATGAAGACGGTGCATTCCATGCCGAACTTGGCACAGACTGTGGCCGTGGCTACACCGTGTTGTCCCGCACCCGTTTCGGCGATGATCTTGGTCTTGCCCAATCTCCTCGCAAGCAGCAGCTGACCTAGGGCGTTGTTGATCTTGTGAGAACCGGTATGGTTCAGATCCTCCCTCTTCAACCAGATCCTAGCACCTCCCGCATATTCGGTCAGCCGCTCGGCATACTGGAGGTGGCCGGGCCGTCCCATCCAGGGATAATAAGATCTATACTCTTCCCAAAAAGCGGGATCATCTTTAATGGCGTTGAAGCCGTCTTCGAGTTGCGACAGACAGTCCATGAGGGATTCGGGCACGTACTGGCCACCAAATTCGCCGAATCGTTCGGGAATCTTACCATGGAGAGCAGCGAGTTGTGCAACCAGCGCAGCATCGTCCTCCTCAGTAATCGTGCCATTGACGGTGACTGTCTCGCCACTGGGCTCTTTAGCCACACCAATGGCCTCGATGACGCCCACCTCTCGCGTGACCTCAGGCTCACCCGTCCGTCCGGTAACATAAGCGCAGTATTCCTGCACGGCCTGGTCGTGCTTGCCGGCCTCGGCGTTCTGGAGAATCGTGACAACCTGTGAGCCGATGACAACGCCATCGGCGATGGCGGCGACGGACTGGAAATGCTCGCGCGTGGAGACGCCGAAGCCGACAGCGGCGGGCTTGTCGCCGCTATACTTCTTCACGCGCTCAAGCAGGTTGGGTAGATTGGCATTCAGGGTACCCAGGGCACCGGTGACACCCTGGCGCGAGACGACGTAGATGAAAGAATCGGCAAGGGCACAGAGGAGCTTCATTCTGGCCTCGGACGTAGCCGGGGCAATCAAAGGAACGTATGACAGGCCACCCCTACTACAGAACTTGCGGAAGGAGACGGCCTCTTCGGGAGGCAGGTCACAGACGATGAAGCCGTTGACACCGGCTGCCTTGCAATCATTCAACAGAGCCTCCTCGCCGTAGCTGAGCAAGGGGTTGTAGTAGCCCATCAGCAGCACGGGGACGGTCAAGCCCTGGGCACGCGAGTCCTTAATCATCTGCAGCGTAGACTGGATGGTAACGCCGTTAGCCAGGGCGACCGTGTTGGATGTCTGAATAGTGGGACCATCGGCGATGGGATCCGTAAAGGGAACGCCCAATTCAATAACATCTGTTTGCTTCGACATTAGATAGCGCCAATTGGCGGGTCTGGCGGTCGTCACGTACCGGCACCACCCTTTTGCATGGCCAGCAAGATGCGGGACATGAGCTCGGGCTTGGGGAAGCCAGCGGTGACATAGGTCACCAGGGCGGCCTACACAGAGTACACAATCGTTAATGACGGTTCGGCTGCAGGTGTTCTATGGTTGTGCGTCTGCCGTACCCGGTTCTCGGCCTTGCAGCGCTTGAAGGTCTGTCTCAGAGGCTCCATGTTGTCCGATTGCAACTGCGATTCGATCGAGTTTTGTCGAGCGAGGATCAGCGGGAGAGGCGGTTGCAGAGGGAGGAGACTCTGAGAACACTCGAGTGTGCAAGCGAACAACCAACCCTTTATAGACACCAGGTGAGTCACAGAGTGGTGTTTGAAGGTGTCTGGGGGGTGTTGGTTCAGGGTGCTGGTGCTGCTGGCGCTGGTGCCCGGGGGTGGTCGTCGTGCTGAAGGGATGGTGACTCTTTTTTTAGGTATGAAGTGTCCAGGTCAACCGAGATGCGACCATCGGAGGGGCGGTGGGATGGAGGGGCACTTTCCCTACTAAGTTTACTAAGTATTTTCTGGTAAATTGCCACGAACCCCACCACCGACCGTCCGTCCGGGCCGTCCTGACCGTGGGCGCTACTGACGCCGACATCCCCACAAAACGCCGTACCTGACTGAAGTACCTTTTGACCTACTCTCCTCAAGAGGGCCGTCCCCCCCTCTATACTAGCGAAACCTAGCGGTGTTTTTTTTGTAGGTTTTTTATCGGTTGTTTGGTTATAGAAAAAAAAAAGGGGTTTAGCTTCCCCAGCGTTGCTTTTCCGAAATCAAAGCTTCATAAGAAGCTTCTGCTACCCTTAGTGTTGCTTTCACAAATCACCCTTTCTGTCAGGAAGAACAACCCTCAGTAAAATAGCGGCCACGGAGAGCAGCGAAAGCCCAACATTATACACTTTTCAGTTCAGGCCATGCTAGGTCTAAGAATCGGCTTTTCGTATTATTCCACAATGCCCGTCCATAGGAACTTTTCGATACCCTGTTGCTTTTCCGAAATCACTGTTTTTACCATTACATACAAGATCATAAAGTAGCGAATGGCCTTTTCAACGCATGCATAGGAGCCTAAGGCTGCAGGGCGCAACTGGATCGACAAACACAAAAACGGGCTTAACTCAGCTCACGATCCTAAAAAATACTTGTTACCGCTTCTAATACCCACATCAACACATTTACCCAACCAGTAAATGCAAGCACTCCCGCCTGCGCAAAGGACCGTCAGTGCAAATGTTCAGCAGCATAGTTTCGCCGCTGCCGATCTAGCAACACGGCCAACAACATTGCCAACGTAACCAGTATAACTGTACAGCCAGCACCTATAAAAACCCGTCCACGTTCAGGACTACGTTCCGTATAATCCTCGACAGCAGCTCAGTCTCCCTAAGCCTCGGCGTGCCGCCCCTCATCTTCCCACGTTGGGCCTCGACCCCCATCGCGCTCGACATCTAGCAAGGTTAGAATCAAACAAGTCCTCGGATTCATAGATATTGTGCTGCTTGTTCGCAATCATGGTCTCCCAATGCAAGCCCCCGAAACCTCCAAATCTCACCACGTATCCTCCTAAATTCCGAAAGCTCACAATAGGTTCCTTAAATCAAATAACACGTATCTATATAACCACAAAAAGCCCAGCCATCACTTTTCCCTGACAATGCCGACCTTCAAATCTTTAATTCCATCTTCACATCTTGATATAATGCTGCTTTTTCGAACTCGTCCCGCTTTAGCAATCCCTTCAAAGCAATTTTTTCGCAACGCCAGCCGCAAGGCATCCTACACTATTCCCTTTCTAACCAAACTAAATTTCTCGAAGTTTCTCCAGATAGCATTGTCCTTTTTAACGGGGCTTATCTAATCTCGCCCAGCCGTCGTCGTCCAAAACTAATATCTTTGGGCTACCGAAGAACACATAAACGCCGATACATTATAAAAGTCGAAATAGCCAATACGTACGAAGAGGCAAACGAGCCGCACATAAGTTCGAGGCAGAGACGAACCTAACCTTATAATACAACAGTAGCCGGTGTGAATGGCCAGGCATAAATAACACAGCCCCAACATGCCATATTTAATATTATGGCTCTCGGCAAGTTTGCTAATAGTAGTATCGTAGTACGGTTCCTCACACCACCTGCGCAAGCACCTGCCGCTATTACGAACTATCTCGTATCAATGCCATACACCCTCCAACACCTCACACAACACGCTTGTGCGCTCGATACCCAACACTGCCCTTGCTTTCTCATGCTTGCGTCGCGCGCACTCCAAACGTACAAAGTGCGGGTTACACAGCCGGAATAAACAAAACAAACTATTCAATTCTTCATCTATTTAATATTGTAACGATGCACTTCCTGCATCCTCCGAATCTCAGTATAATCCTACAAGGCCTCACTCGGACTCCCTGCGGCCCCCAGCCTCAAAAGCATGCATTTATGCAAATCTATCTAATTGATCTCTCGACCTATTAATCTACACACACCTTCCCCTTAAGACAACCGTCTTTCGAATCTACTGTTAGCGGGCTACTACGGAGATACATACAGAAAGTACAACTTAGGCCAACCGGCCCCCTAACACCTCCACTTTCCTACTGTCCTGCCAACACCGCCAACAGCAATACCACTTATACAGACACTGGCAATGGCGCTCCAAGGTCGAATATTGGCGTACTGGTGCCTAGGAAGGCATGGCTATTATTCTATTGTTTCACTTTACTTTTTCGACTGTACGAAGGCCCAAACCTAGCCAAAAGCTACAACCAATTCGGTTACCTACGGTTAACCGATGAACTTGCTCCATGAACCCTAAAGGTCTCTCTCCCGGCGAAGACACGCCTGATACACAAAGACCTCGTCCACACTTTTACCCACGCGTGTTGCGTACCCCAACGTCGCCCTAGGGACAATGTTCGTGTCTACACTGTCTACGTAGCCCTAAGGCTACCATGTTTCGTCTCGCAAAAGATTGTATCTATGTAGCGGCGGACCCAAATTTCTTTATGGTACAATAACGACCTCCGACAAACCCTAGGCATCGGCTAGGCGTTCCTATATATGCCCTTTACCTGAGGGAAATCCCGTGCCTCCTACTCTACTGTCACAAGGGCAGAGCTAGGGTAGATCCGTGTAACATCTACATAGTTCAGCGCCCGGCGTTACATACTGCAGCAATAAGCACCCATCAATCTATCATGGGATTTCCCAATTTGGGAAAACATTAATTACGAAACAGTCACCTATCCATGATCAAATATCTGCTACCTTACTACTCAACTTACGATGTGGCCGCGTCCGCTTCGTCCATCTACTCCCAATACCATATCAACCACCTGATATTTATGCGGTTTTCTTCCTTATCAAAAAGCGACCCCGAAGGTGCTTTCGACCCCCTTTACTCGCATACGGCCAAAGAGCGCGGGGCTCGAATAATACCTTACAATAAGCAATAATCGCTATACAATAAGTGCAAATGCAGTCGATGCAAGCATCCCCCCAAAAGAGAGTGGCCAACAAGGAGAATAGACTTCAACCAGGCCTCTGCCGCGTCATCAACGTAGTCAACCTATATCGAGTCATCGGCGTAACCAACAAACCTAAATTGAAGCGCCTCTGCAACCATTCCAAACCACGAGGTAAAATGCAAGGCATATATAGCGAGCCTCCCGTAGGCTAGGCGTTTCTCCCTCGGCCACCATCTCTCAACGACTCGATCCCGTCTTCCAGTACAATGCCACATGGTCGGTTGGTGTACGTTCTAATTGAGAATGAAGCTGGTACGCTGGCAATGGATAAACCTCGCACCAACGATACACTCATCCACAGGTTACGGCTACGAGATTAGTCAAGATGATAGTCAAGAATTAATTGGCTGCATTGTACGCTTAGCGGCACGCACATCTCGGCAGGGAGGAATCAGTGGATACGATGGACTCTATTATATCTACATAGTGACCGAAAGCGTTTTACTCAATTTCTTAAATTGTTCAAATTGCGAGGGTAGACGAGTGATTCGTATATTGCTCAGCATAAGGAGCAAGTCTAAGTGCAGTAGCGTCAGGTGGTGCCTGGATATGTACCAGCCGCCCGATTTCAGCACAAATCCCGAGTATCTATGGTCGTGTGAGGTAATCCATCAATTCATCAACCTCATTCTCCCTTATCTCCTGGTGCGGGAAAGGCCGTTGAGTCTGGGGCACGACCATATCCTCCGGCTTTACCATCCTTTCCCACTGCATTGCATAATAACATAGATCGTTCACTTCAAGAACCGAGAGTACGCGAAATTTTTTCGAAGGGTCCCGTTGAACTTCTTGCTCAACCCTCCAGGGCCATTCGCCGGCTTGGTGCACCCAATGTTCGGCAACTTCACTTCGCGCACTACTGGGCGATGATCCCCTAGTCGCAGACGCTGGTGTTTCATGGCCATCTTGCTGTTTGTTGGTTTCATCTTCTGGTTTC
Organism: Xylaria acuta; assembly: GCA_022495125.1. Taxonomy (NCBI): domain Eukaryota; kingdom Fungi; phylum Ascomycota; class Sordariomycetes; order Xylariales; family Xylariaceae; genus Xylaria; species Xylaria acuta. The sequence goes on along the minus strand of MU383122.1, from coordinate 327,333 downwards.
CAGCGCTGATCATCCCCGGCCCTGGGTTCTGGTTCTTGAGTTATCCGTTTTCGCATATTGCGTCCACTCTGATAGTCACTTAATGTTTGTTTGATAAACCGAAAAGGTCATGTGGCAACACGAGAGGGCCACGACATGCTATGATTCGTCTTCGTCTTGGCCTCATCGTCGTGGTGGTGTGCGGCTTGCTCGTTGCTCATTTTATCGGCCGATCCTTTACGATGATGTGAGGTTGCCATGTTTGAGGATTTGATAGGCTTGTGACGGTGTGCTGCATTCAGGGCTTCGAATCAGTAATGACTACTATATAACTCGGAAAAATAAATGTGGGCTGTGGGCAGAGGCTGGATTGGATGAAATATTAATGGCTGCTTCGCTATGCGGTGTCAGTTAAGGTCCGACTCACGGCTTCGTTGTCCCTCCCTTTTTGCACTTCTAACCGATGTTGTAGCACGAGCTATTATTGGGTGACAGTTTTGCAGTAAGTAGATGAAGTTAATCTTCTCTCCTATGGGTGGATGAGGCGCGGCTTTTATATTTCCTTACGAGTTAAATATCTGGCTAGTTTAAACTCCGGTATTTTGAAAACGCTGTTGTGAAAGACGTATGTGCTGATAACTCAAACCCTTATTTTAGACGGTGCGGCTGTGAATGCAGAGTAAAAATCTTAAGATTTTATCTTCTTGTTTTGTTCAACTGTGAGGGGGAACCATCCAGTTTTGAGGAGCGCTTAAAACAGCGGACGAACACCTAAACACGCCAACTACTCGTAAAATATCATATGACAAAATGAATTTTCCCTGTTCGAATATAGCCCATAGAATTAGAATACACTAGATCTATCACGAATTCGGCTATGCTTATTAATTTGGCGCCTTTTTTTTGAACTAAACCGCTTATTTTTATATGTAAACACTTTACCTTTAATCTTCCCTTTATTTGTTTAATTTTTAATTGCTTTAAAGTGTTAAGACTTTAAACTTAACTTTAATGATAAGCTAATAAGTAGTGAGTAGTTTTTATATTTTATGTTTTTTACTTTATTTTTTTGTTTATTATATAATTTAATGCTTAAATAAGCTCAAGCTTAATTATAAACTATATAACAAACTTTAAAAATAAAATTAGCTAGTTTATAATAAAATTAAAGTAAAAACCCTTAATAACAAAAAACAAAAAATAATTACTAAAGTAATAAATGTTATAATAATACACTTATTATACTATTAAGTAAATTTTAAAAAATATATATTAATATTAAAGTGAGAAAAAAAGACTTTTACTAAGGCTATAGTTTAAAAAAACTATTATATAAGGAAAAAAATGTGTGTAAAAAAGTTTGTAGCCCTAGCTATATATATTAACCACACATTATCTACACATATAGTTATATAGCTATATACTTTAAACCACTAAAGCAAATAGCTATAACTATAAATGTTTAATTTTATTGTTACTATAAATTATATATGTTTTTATAACTTATAGCTAGTAATAAAATAATAAAAAGTTAAATAGTTATAAAAAACATTTTATAATATATTAAAAATTTAACGTTATTTTAACTACTTTATTTTTTAGTAATATTATATTTATATACTTAAATAATATTTAACGTAATAGTTATTAAGGTTATAAAAACAATTAATATAATATTATTTTAATATTTTTATAATAGTTAATATTAAATTATTAAAATATTTTAAAAAATATATAACTTTTATTGTTTTTATTTATTTAATTTTAAAATAAAAAATTAAGCGTTTTATTTTATTATAATAACGTTATTTAATTAACTATTAATATAAGTTTTAATTATTATAATGTTTAAATTAAAGTTAATTAAATGTTATACTTTATAAATTTTTAAAAAAAGTTAAACCTTTAATAAAGCTTTTATTTTTAACAAAAAACTTACTAAGTTTTTCTTTTTTTTCTTTATTATAATATAAACTTAAAACTTTATTACTACGTTTATTATAGCTGTAAAAAATTAATTAATATATTACTTAATTTATAGTAATATTAAAATTTAATTAGTAAAGTTTATATTTCTAGCATTTCTTTCCACTTAATTATAATTTATCTCATATTTCAGACTTCTATGGTATTACGTACTGTGTTAGTGGCCCGTGAGGGGACGGCCCGTGGCCTATCCACTTACCTTATGGGCAACAACTCAAGCAGTTATCAATCATTGCATACCTGACACTTGCCCAAACTTCGCCATCACCATTACAGATATTATCACAGGTTTTATCATTCTGGTTACCCCCATTCCGCCAGTACGCTGTCACTATCGCGGTCCTCTACTATCGCTGACCCCGTGAGCTAGATCTGGCGTTAAATCTGACCCTCGGAAAGAAGATCGCTATTACTAGTATATTCTTTTTCGGGTCAATGTGGGTACACGAGATGGTATACACATCGTCTGGATAGCTAACATGAAGCAGTACCCTTGCGGCTTCGGTTACACGGCTTGTTTTAACCTCAGGGATATTGGTAGTCGGGTATAGCCCCGATGTTGATCCTATTCGTACGTGTTATCAGATGACGGCCATTTGCAATGATCTAATTTGTTACTAGTTCTGGTAACCTCATTCATTTATTGGGGAATGGTCGAAGCTGGGATTGCAATCTTCGTGGTTTGCCTACCGACGCTATGGATATTCAGCAAGAGATCTTCATGGACACCTGTCCTCGCTGTCGCCAAGGGCATTTCCAACTCCAGTGTTTCTAATCTACAGCTTATAAGGTCAAAGAGGAGCAAAAATAGCACTGATAGCGATCTCGGAAAATCGATTGGGTCGTATAATCTGGAGGCGGACAAAACCCGGGGCAGCTAAATCCTATACCTCAAGTAGAGCCACGACCAGCAGTAGATAGATCAAGTGTAAGGCAATCATTTAGGCTCCTTGCGGTCGGCATGTTAGATTTACTTGGAAAATCTACTACTGACTTTGATTTGACATTTGAGTTGGGGTGGGAGACATGGTATTCGTAGCGCCTAGCATTAATTAAAGCACCCACGTCCTTGGGCAAGCGCTGTGGCAGAACAATGGCGGAGTTCTAAGCTTGTCTTGGAAGGGTTCAGTGCTTTAGGTACCGGGATCATCCTCTTGCTCTAAGGAGTCTAGCCTATTCTAATCTCCTGCGGCTCCAGCTAAGACTCCACTAGCCCCGCCGCGCTTTTTGTAAGTATATACAATACCTAGGCATGAAAGTGCTCGCCGTAGCTACCATGTGTGGGGTAGTTGGTGAGGTTGGCCATCTATCCGTCTTTTAACCTTATTTCGTCACCATAGCCCGGGGCGCATCACAGGCAATAACGGTATGTTTTACGAATGTGCTAACAGGCCACGACTGACAACGAGTATAGTCCAAGCCCAAGATTCTCCGACGCGCAGATGCCAACGCTCGATGACGCACCACAAGCCCTCGCGCGACCCTCCGTTCTGCGACTGCGATGGAAAACGAGCTACCGAAGAGATAGCTAATCCTGGAAGTCCCTAACCATCACCGAAGCGACTGCTCGAGTCGCAGTCGGCTGCTGAAGGCGGTTGCGACCACATTGACCCAGCAACCCAATCGATTTCTAGCGAAGACGAGGACGCGGTCCACGTTGATACATCGAACCCGACATGGAGCGCCAACATGCCTTTGCGCGAAAGCAATCATCCATCCGCGGACGGAAGCGATCCAATCCCGTTCCGTCAACGACGCTGAGTTATCAGAACTGACGTGGGGAGAAGAGTGCTCAGTGTCGACATCAACTTTACGAGATGCTGCGCTGTCATGACACTGCAAGTAGCTCTCCGCTAGTTACTGTAACCACTCTCCTGCCACTCTCACCCTATACCGGGGGGGATAGGAATGGCTACCATTGGACTCGAGAGACTGCAATTTGGCGATTGTACTAGCCTAGAAGAACGAAAGCACGATATGGAGAAGGAAAGGAGGTTGCATGAAGCGAGGATTGACATATTCCGGGAGTTGCCAGACGCCAAGATGAAACATTCACAGGGCGGGACTAAATTCTGCCCCTATGTGGCCAATTCAGTGTCTTCTTCGCCGGCTGCCCTAGTGAGTGGCTGGGAACCTGAGGTATTCGCTCTCGATTTGACTTTCTTCATAAGGCGGGCTTGGGAACAGTATGCAGCTTTATGCCCTTTCTGACCACAAAGGACGCAAAGGGGGGACTTTGGGACAATCAGCAGCAACATGGGCATGTAGGGCACTCAGGTCGTGTTCTCCCATATCGGCCGCAACGTGTGCACACAGCTTCGCGATAAGACATGATGCAAACAATGAGGTCTGGCCAGCTAGGAGCGCAGGTCGAACTCCCAGCAGGCGTGTATGCTCTGGTCCTGGGCTTTGGGTATGGCCGAATATGGATTGTGGTGGATTGATTGTGTTGTGTATGTTCTCCATAATAATAATAAAATAAAATAAAAGAGTACTTCGGGAAGGGAAGGAAGGAAAGAAAAACTACCCTTGTACGCTCTGGTGACCCTTGGCAACCACCCATTCACTACGCAGTACGGTTGCCATGGGGGATACCTCCCATCGCCTTCTAGAGGTACCTACTGTAGGGCTGCAATAGGTAACTCTCCAAGTTGCATGGAACCTTCGAAGCGTTCTAATGCTGGCAGTCGGTACGCTGGCAGATAGGATATAGTTTAGTAAAAGACCTAGAACTCACAAGCGAAACAGTCTACAGGCCCGGCTGGCGTAATGGTTAACGCGTAAGGCTTCTACAGATGCAGTAAGCGACCTTAAGATTGCGAGTTCGAGTCTCGCGTCGGGTTCTTTTTTAGATATATTGATTATATACACTTAAATAAAACAAGCTACTTATTATTGATCTATTTTTATATATAAGTAAAAATGTACAACTTATTTTAACTTAGCCACATTATATACTTATATGTTGTTATTATTAAAGCTATAAAATAAATATAAAAGTTTAGCTGTTTAATTTAAACTAAAAAGGTTTTATGGAAAGTTTTAGCTAAGCTTGCCTCTTTGCCCTGCCTACTATGTCCTTTAAGGTTGTTTTTTAAAATTTACAATTAGCTTTTATTATATATTGCTTAAATGACCAAGGACGTACTTATAAACTTTTACACATTTTACCTTAAAGTTGCTCTTTAATAAAGGTATACAATTAAGCCCTGCTTATAGGGTAAGTACATACATATATATGTAGTGTAAATAGGCAAATGTACTAATTGGTGGAGAGTTAGGTACTCTAAATCAATCCGCATTGTCTATCTATACCCAAGTAGGTAGGTGGTAGAATTAGCGGGTACTCTACCTCCAAATCGTCGAGAATTAAACGGAGTGCTCTGCCGTCTTTGTTAAAACGGCAGATTAGCACGTTTAGTAGCGTTTTTACCATGTTACTTGTGGGACCCGTAACTCACTCGAAAATCGCGACTCTAACATTACAAAACGGCATCTAGTTAGTTACTTTTAAAAATATTTGGTATTCTACGAACAACACCCAGTTCATTCCAATCGTGATCTGATGGCATCTCTTGTATAATGAATTGGGCAGCAACATTCAACTTCACTCACACCAGTTTAGATTTAGCAATGGCTCCTCCAGACTACTCTGTATACCGCCAGATTAGTAGTTGGGTCGGTGCCGGTGACGACCAGCGAATCCCTGGTGTTGTACGTTCTTCTTGCCAAGTTTTTACAGTGCTTCACAATCTTCCAATTCGCGAACAAAGCATCTGATTGCCCCGTAGCAGGGGCCTCTCTCTCTAATCTCCGATAAACCAGTTTCTCTTCAGATCGGATCATCCGTGTCCGCCGAGACTCCTTTCTCCTTTTCCTGGTGTGCGATGCCGGGTATTTTATTGGATGCTCCGAATGTGCGTATCACGTTACGGAGGGACTTCGGCAAGTCGAACGGAAAGTCGCCATCGTAGAACCCAAGTATGCAAAGGAAGCAGACTTCTTGACACTTCCACAAATCAGTGGGCTGTATACTCCGTTATAATGTTAAACTAGGCTCAGCTTCTTGCACAATTTAGTCTTCCACTGTTCGCCGCGCATAATTCCTAGTCCTTGTATTCTCTTCATCGTATGCTGCCACTCCATCTTTAAGCGGGCTATTTTGGCTTCACTGTCTGCCCCTAAGTCCCCTTTGACCATGATGCTGTCGAATACCATTTCTAAAGAGTCGTGGGTAGGGTATTGGCCAAGGGAAAACGCAAACCTCACTTCGGTGTTGATTGGCACACTCCTGAATATATCTGACAGACCTTCAACGGTGTCGAACATAAACCCTTTAATATCAACGTCCTTCTGTCGAATCCCAATTTAGGGTGACATTGAGAACTACCGCTGGCAGTGATAATAGAACCTTCTGTGCTCTCGAGCAGGGAATGTAGGATCGGTGATTCCATGTCTTCGACGACTGTGTGTTCCGGTATGCATCCAATATTGTAGCTAAAGTCCGGGATCCAGGAAAGTAGTTTCTGCGAGTCCGGGGTTTCCAGACCCAGAGGCCTTGGGCAAAGCTGGAGGATATCAAGACTTCCACTAGCCCTCATAATCTCCAGCGTCGTGTCGCGATAGCATGTGTAGGTGTCGATTTCGTAGTTAGGCTCAACTTTAGGAATGCCCGCGTTGTCAGGTCCTTTTCTCGCCAAGCCTGGAATACCGTAGATCTTGTCAAGTAGATTCTTGGCCATACACTACCTATTGGGTGTTTTAACCGAGCTCTGTTCTAGAAGGGCAGGTAACAACCCAATGGTACTTATACGTCATACCACGAACGAGCGAGCACCACGAAAATTATGGGAAACTCGACCAAAACCAAGCGAAATGTTCCCGTTTACGATCGAGATTACTACAACAGAACATGTCATGCCGCCCAGCATACAATATAGCCAGAATTTATTTGATTACTTACGTTTGAGTTCTTATGCCGATGAGCTAACAGCTATGGCAGTATGCCCCCCAAATCACAAAAAGAAGTCAAAGATACATGCGTGGGTGTACTTCGCTAACCAGCTTACCATGGGTCGATTTGTAAAGGAGTGGAATGGAAAGCAGATCGATGATCATGTTTTGCAAGTAAAGGTTGCTTAAGTATTATATGCACGGGAATGGACGAAAGCACATACCCGTGGCTGAAGCGTCGCGGCCAGGGCCTCGGGCTAGAATTATAGGCAAAGTCGGAATAAATCATGTGATATATGAGGCTACCCACATCAATCGGTTTAGTCTTGTAATAGGTCTCGGTTGAATACGGAAGGCAGGCAATAGATCGCGAGAGCCGGCGAGGCCAGGTGAGGTTTATTGCATCTGAGGGTCTCTCACGGAGCCTGAAGGAGTAGGTAATTCCTCAGAGACCCTCGACACCATATAAGATTATTGCAGAATTGAACCTATTATCCCAAGCCCTGGAACACAAGTTCTTGTTATATTGAGGGCTTCAATGCAAAGTTTCGTCGTCACGTCGGCTCTACATGCCGACCACTATGCCTACTCTGCTCCATACGAAATCGTCTACGTCAACTTGCGGCAAGTGCTACGGATAATACCTGTTCAAATTACCGGAGAATCGACAGTACGCTCGCCGAGAGATGCTCGTAATATTGGGCGAGGCTACAGAGGCGGACCGTGACGGAACGAGATAGCACGGCTGGCGCAGAGGGCGCGCTACCTTGTAATACCTACCTTGGTGGTCTACTGTAGGCACGTTCTACTTACGTAGGACAGAATATGCGAACCATACGCAGAGCACCGCGTCAAAGAAGATGCGTGGGGTCGAGCGTGCACCGGCTTGTTGTAGTGCTTCCTATGCATACCGGAGGCCTTTAGGTGGGCGCTCGAATGAGCCGTATACGTCACACGTACCGACAGACGGTATCTAGATCTGGGGCTACCTGAGGCCTGCATATCATGTATATAATCATATCAGTGCGAGACTCCGTGCGAGGCTTCAGCTGATACCGCTACCCACGTTTGCCTAATCAAACACCTTGATCAGCCGAGACAGCAGTACGAGGGAAGGTCGGCAACTATTTGCGAGGCTATTTAGACATATATGTAGACTCTAGATCCCCCAGTTGCCTGGAAAGGCTACAAGGCATTCATGGCTCTCCTTGACGCCCTAGAAGATTATTGCAATTTGAATATACTCCCAAGCCCTTGTTACATCTTACCAACTGACTACCGCGACCAAAACGGGACGATTTCATCAAAGTCCTTCATAGTGAGGCTCCTCACGTCTCTCTTGTCACCAGACACAACCTCCGCCCTCAACCTTCCTGCTACCTTGTACGCCATATTTGCCTTCTGGATCTTACCGATCGTGTCATAAAGCTGGGCCTTCAAGAAGGTCGTCCTCGCCAATTCGGGCCTGTATATCTCGACATCATAGCTCCAACTCTGGAGGGCTTCGTTAACCATCTTGCTGTATTTCGCGTCCTTGTCAGTTATATATGTATATATCGAAAGTAGGCCGACAATAGCAGAATTAGCGGACTCACATTGCCTCTTCGTAACGGTGAAACCGTATGAAATACTCAGCGAGCTTATGCTTAGACCTCGGTATCTCCCTTTGACTGAACGTCTCTACTAGTAGTTGGTGTGCTTTGAGGTGAAGCCGATAAGCCTCGTCGTCGCGGCCTTGGAGGGCTCGAAGGTTGGCAAGGGTGTAGATGATTCGCCCGGTTCTGAGATGTAAATTGTCAGTTCAATCGGCCTTTCGAAGCTCGTGGATATCCTTTTTTTTTGTTGGTCGCATCGTGCACTTACCTGTGACTCGACTTCGTACTTCCTGTACGTTCTGCGAGCTCGATACTATCGACTAATACCTTTTCTGCGCGATCCAGCTCCCCACGCATCATTAAAGCTGACGCAAATGTCGCATCTCTGGAAAGTGGAATGTTAATCTTTAGAGTATCCCTTATTACCTTCTCGTGCTCGTACGCCTCGATACACTCATCCAATCGCCCACCCAGGATACAGGAGAGACCAAGCTCAGCATAGGCGAGACCGAGCTTTTCGTCTACAAAACCAGGTGCAACGGATTCGCAGATATGCTTTTGAAGGGCAAAAAAGGCCTCCTGGTGAACCCGAGCTTTTGGTAGGTCGTTATTGCCCGACGACGTGAGGCCTAAACAGTAATGGATGTCAACAAGCACCGCATCCCTGGCATCGCCCTCTGTCTCTTCGCAGAGGTTTTGAGCGAATGCCCAAAAGCCGTCGAAGTCGTGGGTTCTCCCCCTTTCATTTTGGTACCTTGAGCTTGGTTAGCCTGATTTTGACGTGTCCCTAACGGCATCTTAGAAAACGTACCAAGCACCATCGTTCAGTAACGCCGCGAACTGTATCTTGGTTTGGGCGGTACAGTCCGACGTCAAATTCCACCGCTGCTTAAGCGAAATGAGGTGGGGGTAAAGAGCGGCGCATTGAGGATAGCGGTTTACTAGATAACGCTGGTTGCTCGTCTCTTTCTGTAGGAATGCGACCGGCTTCGTCGAAGGGCCCATGGCCGATGGCCAATTCTTCCACAGAATACTAACGAGAATTCCCACCATCGTATCTATGTCGGGACCGGGCATCGTCGCGAGGATCGCATCCTGCACCAGCCGATGTACGGAAACGCGATATTCAGCCAAGTCATTTTTCCCTTTGTCTCGCTTAAACAGCGATGCCTGCAACAACTCTGTCCGAGCGTTATTGAACTGTGCCTTGGAGAATGAATCTTGATCTAGTAAAGACGCAGCTGCATCGAAGAGAGTACTCTCTTGTATAATGTCTGGATCTAGGAAGGAAGCGGCCTGAAGAATGACCTTTGCAGCTTCAGACAGCTTCTCAAACGCCCAGACTGTGGCAATACTGTGCTGATAGGCGTTGGCCCCTGTATCAAACCTGGCCCCGTATAAGGCTGTCCTTTCTTCTTTCTCTTGGTAGAGGGAAAGAAATTCATCAAGGCTCAGATCGTGCCGACGAATGTAACCAGCCATTTGTGTGATCGCCAGCGGAAGGCCTGCCAGATCTTGTGAGATGTTGCGCGCTATGGATTCAGCATCCTCTACAGGGCTCTCGTCCGACTCCGTCAACCGCAGAAGCAGTGCGCCGCCATCCTCGTCACTGAGTGGCTCCAGGTCCATGCCCGAAGAGCGAGTAGAGAACAGACGCTTCGCCAACGGGTCGCGACTGGTAATCAGCACGCTGCCGGACCCGTCGGGCCAGTAGTCTCCCAGTAGCTTTGGGTCATCGGCGTTGTCGAAGATGATGAGCCACGACGCATCTTTGTCGGGCGAAGTGATCGGATTTATATCCACGTCCGTGTCGATATCGGTCTTGGTTGGGTTCGCCAGCCAGCCCTTCACGATGGACCGAGACACGACCTGGCTATGAGCTTCGTCGGCTGTCTCGAGGCCCAGCCTGACGGATATATTCTGGAAACACTCGTCGAGTTTCGCTGTTTCGTCAGAATGAATCCAAAATATCGCGTCAAATGAGTTCTTGAACCGCAGAGCAAACTCCATCGCAACTTCCGTCTTCCCGACGCCGCCGAGTCCGCAGAGAGCGAACTGCCTGAGATCGGGACTGTCCCTCTTGGCCTTTCCGACAGGTAACAGGGCGTCTCGAACAGCATCGAGAACACTCTGCCTCCCGTGAAAAATGCGCCCTCGGTCCTGTGTATCGAGGTAGATACACGGGAGTTGTGGCTTTGGGCGCCTTTGAACTTTGTCTTGGAAATGGGGTATCATCTCGTAGTCGGGTTCGACTGAGCCGGCGACAGCCATCAAAGTTGAATCGGGCGGCATGTTCTGAGCAGCTTTATCGACGGTCTTATCAGTATGCGATAATTGAGCGGGAACAAAACCCATTACAAACACTCACGCGGCATAGTCAGAAATTCGCTATCAATCGGGGAATAGTTGCTTGTTGTAGCGTATCGGAATTCCACTGCGATCTGTCAATTGGGTGGAAATTCTCCACGAATTCAAGCAAAAAAAGGCACTTACTGGCCTCTAGTCTCGCAGCTATCAACTCCGGAGCTTCGGTCAGGGACTCGATCATGAAATTACGTATCTGTTGCTGGCTATCCTGATCTGCTAGTTCTATCTTGCAAAGCGAGGCATGATCAAGAGGGAGTGATAGGAAGCGCTCCAATGGCGAGTGTACGGCGCATAGGCGTTTCTCTGTTAACTAACACGGGGGGCTTTAGAATAGTCAAAGGTCCTGTTGTGGAGAAAGGCTTACCAAGACCATCTTACTTTTCAAAAGGCCTTCGCTCACTCTTGTCATCTCGTTCTCCCAGACTGTCAACACAGACGACCTCAATTGGATTGCCTCGAATCTTGTGGCAAGCTGGCCTAACATGGTTCGTTCGTGGGCCGCACGCTCCTCCGAGATGTTGATACGTTTCATGTTATTTGTTTTGGCGAGGAGGGTTAAGAGGCAAGATAGGGTCTCGCCGTCATACTGCCCGGCGTGGAGAGTACCGAGGAAGATAACACCAGCGACGGCATTGAGGATAGAGCCATGCTGATACGGCTGCTCGTTGGCGATGCATAGCGCTTGTTTCAGGATAAGTCCGCCCAGGCTGTGGCATATATTAAAGAGAGGGCGAGTCTCGCACTCGGATCGTAGGTCGGACAAGGCCCTAAGAAGCACATCGCCTTGCAACAGGAAGTCTTGACAGGTGAAGTCGGCGTCGTTCAGCGACAGGCCGTAGTCAAATACCATGACGCGGGCTCTCTTAGAGCGCTCGGGAAGGACGCCGGATAGCCAATCCGGAGAAGAGAACACCCAAGACTCGGCGTTGGGCGTCGAGATACCGGCAATCAGGAGGATGCTGCAGCGGCGGGCGGCACGCGCATCAGCCTCTTGGTCTGTGATTGTGCAGGAAAGACTCACTCGACATCCAGCTCGCCATCTTGACCATGCGCGTTCGCTAGCGCTCGCAAGACACCGGGCGGAGATGGCATTGTGTCGCCTGCCTTGCGTAATTGTTGAAGTGAGGCCAGTCACTGCCTATAGAGACCATGACTCGCTAATCATGGTTAACGTAAAGGTGTAAAGTAGATGAGATGTTCGCCCGACCTCTCCGATGCAAGCAGGGCCGCTGCCGCCCATCTCGTGTGCCTCTCTCCCTCCCCAGTCAACATCCGATATCCCGTAGATGGACACACCTTCTGACTGGACGAACCCCGCATTCTCCCTATTGTTTGCTATTTCCTATGCCTGCAGCTCTACAGCCTGCCTCTACATAAGTACTTATCTAGGCGTCGAGAAAAGTGCACTTTGCTCCATCTGACGCAGTCTGCCACACATGTCGCCTATAGCCATCCAAACAAGGAGTAGGGATCAGCGAGGCTCTCTACAGTATCAGGTATCTCAAGACCTGCATAGTGTACGTATTTGTACGCCTCCGTGACCTTGTTCCCTCCAATCAACTTGGTCTCCTTGTTCCCTTGGCCAAACACGGTCTTGGCGGTCTCGACCGTGTGAACCGGGGCGGGCGGCACCTTGGACCTACGGGGTACAGGCTGCCGAAGTTGCCGAGGTACATATACCACCTACATAGTACATGTATCTGGAAGGATCTGAGACTGCTTGACAAACGCACATAGCCTACCTATGCCCGCCACCCTTCTTGGCTACTCATGCCACCTTCGCCTACCTACCTAGGTAGATGTCCAGGTAGGTACCATGGTAAGTTTGAGTAGGAAGGGTGGCATCGATAGCCAGAAAGGGTGGCAGGAACAGGGGACTGATCCAATCTCAAAAGACCTAGCAATGGCTGGCTGGCTGGCTGGCTGGCTGAGTAGTTAGAGTCTACCAGAGCCTCGTTTCCCATCTCACCTTCGTCATGTATCCGTTCTCTGTTTTTCAAATAGGTTCGGTCGGACAGGAAATCTTTGATTTTGGCAGAACTAGTCTACTCGCACCTTGATCAGTGTTGAAGTTGTTGTTTAATGTTGTTATGTGGGTACGAGTATACAGCACAGTTCAGCAATGACCCCGTCGACGCACAACCAGGCCAGCGTCCCACTACCAGGTGGAGCACCAGTGCCCCCACCAAACCCTAGCGCTGGTGCTAGTGTCACCGAGGGGTCATCGAGTCGGGATCTCGACTCGAACTCATCCCAAGCCGAAAGCTCCTCGGACCGCCTGGCTCCACTGGCTCGCTTTCCCAGCAACCGGAGCGGCCACAGCAGCAACGACAATCACAGCCCAAGTCCAAGTCCACGACGACTCCCGCGTAAGCTCAGTCTCTATCTAGTCTCTATCCAGTATCTGTCTCTCTACACACACGGGTTCATCGCACACGATGGTCTCATCGAGCTGACGCGCCAGGTGATCGATCCAGTGAGCTCGCACGAATACATACAAGCCATCTGCGCACACTCGCGGCGGTCCGCCCTGACCTCCAATTTCCCCGGCGGCAACTACATCAGCCTTGCCAACTGGCTGCTGCCGCACACGCCGAGTTCGAGGCCGCCCAACGAGAGCCGTGAGCCCGCCGCCGACGACAGGCACTGGCTCGCCGTCCTGCACCACCTCGACGGCCACGAGCCCGACCGCACACAGCTCCTTGCCCAGCATGATGTCGCCGCCTTGGCCGCTCTCCTCGGGCCAACGGGTGCCTCGAGAAAGGGCAGCCTGCTCTTTCTCCGTGGCTTTCTTCCCCCGTCGTGGATCGCCCAACTCGGCAGTCGGTACCGCATCGACCCCGAGTTCTTCGTCCGCCATCTCGATTTCTTGAGCCCCGCCACGTACCGCAACGGCTTCAGTAGCCCGTCTCTCGCCACTACCGACAACAATATCATCCATGTGTACGTGAGCACCGTCCTATCGAATGATTCGGCCTATCCCCCGGCCAGGAGCGGGTTTGCCGTGCGCCGCAAGGAGATAAGAGACCAGCTTGTCGAGTACAAACGCCAGCTCCCGAGATCGGCCAAGTACGGCGATTCCATCGTGCGCGAGTATACCGTTCTCAGCCCGCATTATGCCGTCATCGAGCAGCGCATTTCCATCTGTGCCTCGCCCGACGGCCAAGGTTGGGTTGGTGGGTCGCCCGCCCTTGTAGTCGTGAAGCCACCTGTGCTGAGTATGAATTAGGTCTCGTTTGGATGGATAATGGGCGTGGCCTCGAGGCCTCTCCTCCCGGTCCCTGGATCTCTGATTTCGAGCTCAACAGCCATAGCTCCGGGAAAGCCGTCTTGCCTATAATTCAGCACCACCAGAAGATGGCATTCAGGAAGATTGGCGATGTTGAGGTCAACAATGTGTTAGGCAAAATCACAACCACATCATCAGATGGGCCACCACTCGTCATGCTACCGCAATCTTCCTTAGTCCTGCCTCTGGAGTATCCGTCTCTGCTCTCTGCCGTCGGTTTGGCTAGACGGGCGTCGTCCGACGTGCATCACGCCCTCATCCCAATTTTTGCGCACGCCGCATTTTCCGAGGTTGCCGTCCTCAACCTCCTAAGTGAATTGATCGAGGAATTGATAGCACCACTTTCCATCGACGACTTTCGTAGCGACTGCTTCGAGCGACTCCAGGAATACAAGTTCATCCTCGAAAGGCATGCAGACCAACTGCGGCACTCCCTAAGGGCCATTCGTGCCTTGAAAGAGGCGGCGGTCCCGAAACGTCCTCACTACGGTGCGACACAGTCCCATAACGATGTCAATCCCAGGTTGCGTGTGGTTCGAAGCCAGTCCCAGTGGGAGAACAAGGACTCGCCACCACCTCCCCTCGAAGCCCAACTCCCAGAAGCCTCTACCTATACGGCAGCCGGTATTCTCGAGAACTACGAGAACCTACTCGAGCGCTGCACGCGACTCCACTCTCGAACGGCCGCCGCCATGAGCACCGAGATGAACCGTGCTAGCATCTTGGAATCGCGACGTGCCATCGAGCAGTCGGAACGTTTAAAGAAGCTGACGTTACTGGCCACCTATTTCATCCCACTAACCTTCACGGCCTCCATCTTCGGCATGAATTTCGAAATCTTTGGTCAAGGCCACTTACAGCTCTGGTGGTACGTTGTTATTGCAGCACCGCTGACGTTGTTGACGTATGTGGGCTCCAAAGCGGACGTGCCGGCGTGGAAGCGGCGTGTCACCGCATTCTTCGAGTCGAAGCAGTTTCCTTGGAGACGACAACAGCAAGGTATTCTTAGCACATAAAAAGTGATTGGCCAACGATGTGCAATCAAACTGGACTTTTGTGTCCCGGCACATCTATCGACATAGCATTTACGTCTATATCGTATCTAAGCAATGATATATTTTTCTTTCCTTTTCCCAACTGTTAAGAGTATGGGTACATTCCGTCAACATTGATTCTTTACAATTCACCCCACGGTTACAATTTCCGGGATTTCAGCGCAAACGCAATACCGGATACGCAAGGCTTTGTCCATTTGATTGCTCATCATTGCGTATTCGCTGGGTATTGCTTTTTTCACCATTGGTAAATCCTACCTGTACTTTGCATCGGACACGGGCTCTTGTTGGAGACCGAACAGAACTTCCCTTAAGAACAATTTCACCAATGAGAAAGATGATCCCGCTGCCCCGCTACTGAGAGGCATTTGTGCACTGTAGTCGGGCGATGGCGATCAGCATGTAACCCTGAGGACGAGCATGTACATAATGCGTGCATAACCCTCGCGTCACTTGCTTAAGACAATAACGAGCCTACATGGATCCCCGCTCTTGCGATCCTCCGCGATGGCACACACTTATGGCTTGCACCCTCGCCAAAGCGGTATGTATACACTACAATGCTTCATGTACACCCGAAGTACGTGCTCCGTGTGCCCGCCTTAGCTTCATCCCTTATTCTCTTCCCCTCCCCACCCTGGGAACCAGCCCCCGGCATATCGCCCGGAAAGGGGGTAGTTTACCCCCCATAAGTTGGCAGGTCGTATAGACAGCCTGCCGCGAGGACAATTATAAATACACGCGAGGTATCAAAGCTCAGTCAGCCGGCAAAGAGGCGCAAGTGAGGTCAGAATATAAATCTCAGGGCAACGAGCGAGTGTTGGTCTCGAGTCCATCTCCCAACCTAATTTTCGAATTCGAGGAATTCTAGGTTGCGAGCATGGCATCCCATGATAACGACCAGCTTTCGTACTCCACTCCACAGTGGTGGAAGGAAGCCGTTGTCTATCAGATCTATCCATCTTCATTTCAATCCCATGCGGGGAATACGACGGGATGGGGTTCGATCAAGGGTATCACCTCACGGCTTGATTACCTTAAAAAGCTTGGTATCGATGTTGTATGGTCTTCTCCCTATTTCAAATCACCACAAGTAGACATGGGTTATGACATAGCCGACTATAAGCAAATCGACTCCAGATATGGCACGTTGGAAGACGTTGATATTTTGATCGCTGAGCTGCGCAAACGCGACATGAAGCTTATGGTCGATTTGGTCGTGAACCACACGAGCGATCAGCACCCATGGTTTCTCGAGTCCCGTAGTAGCAGGGATAACCCTAAGCGAGACTGGTATATATGGAAGAAGCCAAAGGGAGACGGTGCCGAGCCACAGCCGCCGAACAACTGGGCCAGCATTCTAGGAGAGGCGCACTCGGCTTGGACGTACGATAAGACGACGGGCGAATACTACTTCAGCTTGTTCACACCCGAACAGCCCGATCTTAACTGGGAAAATCCCGACGTAAGGGCCGCCGTTTGGGATGTTATGCACTTTTGGATGCAACGCGGCGCAGCCGGCTTCCGGCTTGACGTTATCAACCTCATATCTAAGGTGCCAACCTACCCGGATGCCGAAATCCTGCTGGACCCCAAATACCACAAGTATCAGCCTGCATTCAAATACGTAGTCAATGGGCCGAAGCTGCATGACTACTTGAAAGAAATGAACCGCGAAGTCTTGAGCCGGTATGGGTACGTAAAAAGGGCCTCCCTGCTCAATATGCTGTGTTTTTCTGCACAATCTATTACGCTCGAGACTAACAGCTTTGTAGTAAGAGAATTATCCTACTTTCCCTTCAATTTAATGACTCTGCACTTTGGACAATCCTAAGACGAATTTCTCCGAATTAGCGAAGCAAGCTGACATATCCCAGACGCCATTACAGTGGGAGAGATGCCGTGGGTTAACGACGAGGACGAGATATTGAAGGCAGTCGGAGCTAACGCAGGCGAATTGCGAATGATATTCATTTTCGATCTCGTGGACATTGATAAGCCCGCCATTCGTATGGCTTTTAAGCCCTGGGACCTAAAAACTATGAGAGCCGTTGTTACGCGGTGGCAACGCGTCATGATCGAAA
This sequence comes from Xylaria acuta, assembly GCA_022495125.1. NCBI lineage: Eukaryota > Fungi > Ascomycota > Sordariomycetes > Xylariales > Xylariaceae > Xylaria > Xylaria acuta. The sequence goes on along the minus strand of MU383122.1, from coordinate 310,025 downwards.
GAAACGGTTGGAACGCCGTCTTCATCGAGAACCACGATAACCCGCGATCAATATCGCATTTCGCCAACGACAGCGACGAGTACCGACACATCAGCGCCAAGCTCCTCGCTCTGATGCAGGTAACTCTCGGGGGCACCCTGTTCGTCTACCAGGGCGAGGAAATCGGCATGCGCAACATCCCCAAGGAGTGGGATATCGCCAAGGAGTACAAAGACATCGAGACGCAGAACTACTGGAACAAAGTCAACGCCGTCTGGGCCGACAGCCCCGAGCTCCTCCAACACGGCCGGGCCGTCGTCGAGGGCAAGGCTCGTGACCACGCCCGCACGCCGATGCAATGGGACGCCTCAGCTAACGCGGGCTTCTGTGACGCCGGCGTCACGCCGTGGATGAGGGTCATGGAAGACTACGAGACTATCAACGCTGAAGCGCAGATGCGGCGCGATGACAGCGAGGAGGAATCTGTGTGGCGGTTTTGGCAGGCTGGTATCCGCCGCCGCAAAGAACATGCCAACGTCTTCGTGTACGGTGACTTCGAAGAGCTCACGCCCGACCACCCGAATACCTTCGCCTACACGAGGACCAGCCTTGATGGAAAAGGGGAGAAGTGGTTGGTGCTGATGAACTTCTTCGGTCGCCAGACGGAGTGGATCGTGCCCGAGGACCTGACGGTCGAGACGTGGGTCTGTGGGAATTACTCCAAGGGTGAGGTCTTGAAGCCTCTGGAGGGGATGGTGCCGCTGAGGCCATGGGAGGGTCTTTTGGCGAGATGTGCTTGATGTGCTCTCCTCAAGCCTTTGGAGTGGTTAATCGCGTATTTTCGGGCATGTAATTAGCTGGAGAGGATATTGCCCATGATGGAATCCCTACCGCCATTTTCACATTCATAAAATCTAAAGGAAATTAATCATATTCCCCCCCCCTTCTAAGACTAAAGAAGTTCGAGTGGTGTGATAAATCATGATTACAGACGGCCCCAAACTCGGTCGATCGAACTGCTTCGCCATGGCGATGTTGTCTAAGAGCGTGAAAAGCTACAATTGGTAAGTGACCTTTCGCCTAGATAGGATGCAATCTTATACTCATAGTTCGTAGCTCATAGCTTTATGGCTTTCCATCGCTGCCAACTCTTACAAAACCAGCTCTACTAGTACAGTATCCAGCTTTAGGTAAAGTTACGAGGCCATGATCTCAAACTTTACTCATTATTTTGTACATAGTATAAACAGATATACAATATTACATACAATTAACTCGACCGCAAATGATAAGAGTGAGGAAACTGTATTCTAATAAAAAAAGAACTTGCAGCAATACCTAAGCTGCCCGCTTACGGGTTATCCTAACACTACACTCAGTCACCTAATCTTCTATGGAATAATATACCTTGAGTATTACCCGATATTAATATTTTCAAAGATTGACATCTATTCCCCCGACCCGTACATTATCCATTTAGATCGGACGCATTGCCGTTTCATCGCCAAAAGAACAATCCGCTTTTTTTAATACTTCATTCTTTTCTTTCCCCTAAACCTAGCTATCATGAACGCGCGTTCACCAAGTGATCATAAGCCATGGTATGAAGGAGTTGAGCTATATGATGGACCATGTGGTATGTAATGACTGAAGCGGCCCGTTGAGTCCAATCAACAATAGAGCAATCGCCCAAGAACCAACTGATATATTATACTAACTTTCGGCCTTGCTTTCAGTCATACATTGGTTTTCAGCACATTCTTTTTCATCTCGGACCTCTACTCTAGTTGCCACACACTCCTCGCCTTTGTTGACCATCGAGCGGTTGCTGATTGCTGTAGGCATAGGATCTTCCAAGCTCCCATGCCCACAGAGATCAGCAATCGCTTGAGGAATCACTCCCGTTTTGAGGCTGGCCATAGAAGCATCATACTTCTCCCGTAGGATTGTCTTCCACGCATCATCAATGCTAAGACACACCCGGACTTCTTCCAAGAGAAACTTTGCCTTCCGGGTAGGCGGTACCCTAGTGTGGGCAAATAACATGTGTCGAAGAGCTTGAATAAAATCGGCATAATCCACAATTGTCCCTAGAAGTGAACTATCAAGCTGGGAAAAGTTATCGAAACCGTGACAAAAAGGGCACTGGTATCGTGGAGACCGGTGGTCAAAGGATGTGCTCCCCCATGTCCGTCTTTCTATCTCATTAAGAAATGGCATGCTGCATTTCCTCGCATGCCAGAACAGGGAGCTCAGAATCACGTTGAAACATACTTCGGTCCAGGTGGGAAGTTTTTCAAGAATTGGCCGCACTTCCTCCGATGTATACATCGGAGGAATTTGTAGTTGTGTATCTATCCGGACGAAGGAGTCACCTTCCCACTTGTCCACAAATATGCGACCATAGGATTTCTTGAACGGGAAGATCAGTCCTACATCTTCATTATGGATCAGCTTGCTAAGCTGATGCTCATTAATCGGAGTATAGAGATCCCGTTTGGCGACGCTCGTTAGAGATCCGAAGGAAACACGGTGGAATGCTGCGAATTCCACAGCAACAGAATGCGATAGGCTGTATCCTTTATGTCTAGGAAGACACGGAGGCCAGCATCCAGGTGAGCTACACGTTGGTGGAGTCAGAGAGGTAGCTTCGCTGGTCAGCTGGTCATGATGATGAGTATTGTCACGGAGCGCGTCCGAGTCGGCTCGACACTTCTCCCGACTCACCATGCAATCAATTGGCTCAAGGCACATGTGCTTTAACTTGATACAACTTCGCCGACCACACAAATTGAAGATATGGCTCTGGTGGTGCGCCCACCGCATGAAGTCTCGCCAGTCTTGAATGATCATGACTTCGGCTAGCCTTATGTAGCGTATGTGCTGTTCACACCCAATAGTGGTACCAGCTGACAGATGATTGGTATCAGAGGATGCAGAGTGGCTGTCGTGAGAATCTAACATGGGCTTGAAGAGGAATGCCAGCCTCGACAGAGCAACCGACCAGGGCATGTCTGGCAATGCCAGACATATACCTGTCAAACACGTGTCGCTGATGGTATCCATCTCTCCACAGAAGAGCTCGAAAGGACGAGCGTACTGGTGGCGTAATCTCTCTAGGTGGCGGTACTGACACTCGTTAGCACTGAGGTGGCATCCTGCCGGAGGTAATGCGACATCAAGTGTGGCGGTATTTAGCAGTAACCGCTGAACAGCAGGGGCTATCTTGGGAGAGACTTCTTTCGTCTCCTTGGGTCTGCAGTTGTACGGTTGGATCAGCGGAGGCAGGTGAGATACTATGAATCAGAGTAGGCATACCTGTCATCCCGCTTCTTTCTCTTTGGCTGGGGCTCCAGCGGACTTCGGGTGGTACGCTTTCTTTTACCGGCTTGAGCTTTCTCGAAGTTCGCTTCCATGGGCCGTAGCTGCTTCTGGAGGGCCACGAGCTCAGCCGACTTGAATCTTAAGGCTTCCCGATGGTGCTCTAGCTGCACCTGTGTGCAGTTGGGGTTTTGCTGCGCGTCAGTGAAAGTGGTCTGAAGATGGCTAAGCTCGTCCATCGCATGGCGAACTTGATCTCGCATCTCGTACCATTTCCTGAATGGCATGCCACGGCGCACGGGGGGACCGGCACGTGTCGGCGACATCGGCACCAGGTCGTGTGGAACGCCGGAGGCTGCAGCTCGAGTTTGGCTCCGAGTGAGTTGGTACGGCATTGCCACAGAGAGCTGGGCAGGAGATGACGAGATAAGGGAGGGTGACGGGTTGTTGGTACTTCCAACGCAGCAAAAGGCTCGGATGGCGCATGTGATGTTGTCCAGGGTGAGAGGCGAACGGTACCAGACGGAGACGGAGACGGAGACTGGAGGGAGAAGTGAAGATGGGGGGGGGGGGGGGGGGGGGGGCACAGGGGGAAAATGTAAAAAAGGAGGGGGGTGTTTGCACCACAAAATTATTTAAGGTTACCCCTGAGCAGAAGTTAAAGAGGCAAATGCTTGCA
>MU383122.1:231781-306036 GCA_022495125.1 Xylaria acuta | reverse complement strand
GCCCCCCCCGCCCCCCGCCCCCCCCCCCCCCCCCCCCCCCCCCCCCGCCGCCCGCCCCCCCCCCGCCGGCCCCCGCCCCCCCCCCCCCCCCCCCCCCCCCCCCCCCCCCGGTGACAGGTGGAACATGGAAATCAGTCTCGGGCTGTTTGCACCACTACAGATATGAAGGTTACCCCTGAGCAGTAGTTCAAGAGGCATCTGCTTGCAGTGTGCAACATGGTTGTTCTTGCTGCTCGGAAAACTCGGGGAAGGGGTGTAGCAAGGTACCTAAGTAAGTACATATGTAGGTGGGTGCACTACTGAAATACATGCACATGTGTGCAGGTAGATTCAAGGCAGGTACCTACAAACCTACCTACATATACCACTCTAGTAGTACCCGGGTACGTGTTGCGCAGTGTTTACGTGCACTTACATACATATGTAGGTACCTTCTACTAGGCTTGGAGGTAGGTACGCTTGCACATGATTAAGAAGCAATACTTTTGAATATATAATTGCCTCCCGTAGGTAAAGTTAAAAGAAAAGCATAGTCTATGTTTCTTTCCACTTAGACTATCTAGGTAGTTCAGACTTAAACTTTTCTCTTCCCTTCTAGCACATTGAAGTCATCAGCAGAAGGCAACAAGGACATGGATAAGACACCAGCCCATCACTCATACAGATTTTAACTAGCAAAGCTGGCGTAAGTAAACAAAAGAAACAAAGAATTTTGCAATCACAGTTACGTGGGAAAGAAATGCCCTTATATATCATCAAGGGAATCGTGGAAAAGGGCTTGGTTAGTATCGGGAGCTTACAAGGTTCTACACCCTTTTGTAAAATGGGGGGGGGGGGGGGGGCATATCGTGATTATGTATAATCACAGTAAAGCCACTATCCTAACATATATGCTCGTTGTCCTAGATAGTTTCAGATATCCCTCCAGCAAGCTTGCCTCCGTGGTAGAAGACTCGTGTTGTATGAGTCCACCTAAGGGGTGCCATAGTATGAGTGATGCCCAAATATTATGTAAGCTCCGGGTAGTCTCCTCTTTTCAGCTGCTAGCTCCAGTTTTCTCAGCCCGGTTCATAGCCATCGCCTGTCTATTCATCGAGTTCCTCCACTAGTAGTGTTTATTCGTAGAAGAGCCGGTTGCGTCCCTCCCGACAATAAGGCCGTGGTCTCACGACATGGCGCGGAATATACTCGATGAGCCCTCCGTCAAAGAATGGCTTGAAAAGCGTAGGGAAGCTTCTAAGAACTTGACGGAAGCGGGGCAATTTGGTGAAACACAGCGTTGGTTAAAGGAGAGAAGAACATTTCCGTTTTATACCTCATCAAGCCCGCACTCCTGTGAGCATTGCAGAAGTGTCATTATTAACTTAGAAGCTAGTGAGCAGAAAAGAAAACTGAAATTGCCGTACAACCTGGTTGAATCTGTGTTGGCTGCCAGAGGGGGCTGTGCACTATATCAGAACTTTGTCGATTCTGTCTTCAAGAACACAAATGAGGAGGCTAGGTTAGCTTGGAGAGGCGGCGCCGGGCCTGGCTTCTGGATTGAATACTACCCCGAGGAGCTGCCATACGAAAGCGCGCGGTTGAGTTTGACGATCGTCGCGCCTTCGCATGATGGGACAGAACATGTGCTCGACGCCGATGGCGGCTTGACAGTTTGGACGCTTGAAGGTATTCCCGTTTTGTTGACGTTGCTGCGCCGCTCTTATAATAGAGCAAGATCGAGTCACTTAATTACTGACGGTTCGGCCCTGCCACTCTGGAACAGGCGATCCTGCTTCTGTTGATGTCTCGACTCGGCCCTACGAGCTGGACTACCAGTCATCCACCAGCACAGCTTGGGGGCGGAACTGTATCAAATACTGCCAGCTAAATCATTCTGGGTGTGTTGTCCCAGTACACGGCGATGCAAGCGAGGAGGTTATCAATCCGGATTCGATCCCATCTCGCTTATTAAGGCTATATCAAAACGAAGACAACATTTTGCATGCCCAAATCATTGGGCGCGATACGGAACATCCAATCCCGACGCTGAAGGTATCGCATCAGGGGTTCGCGATTTTATCGTACTGTTGGGGAGGTTCGCAGCCGATTCAGCTCACACGGGAAACTATAAAACTTGCTTCAAGTTATCCGACCAGGATATTGCCAAAGACTCTTACAGATGCGGCCTGGTTCACACACCAACTAGGATTGGAATATCTCTGGGTCGATGCCCTGTGCATCCTCCAGGACGACGTCGACGACAAGGGCCGGGAGATCCCACGGATGGGCCGGTACTACGGCGACGCAACCGTCACCATCTGCGCTGCGTCGGCCGATACATGTTTCAGAGGCTTCCTGACAACTCCACCTCCCGCCGAGGACCCGGGAAGCTATTTGTTCGGACCCATTGCGTTACGCGTGAAGACGACGAGCGGCGGGTACGGCACCATCCAAGCGTTCAAGGAGCCCGATTACTTCAACTCGTATCGGGAGCGCGAGCCCGTCGTTGAACGCGGTTGGACGCTGCAGGAATCGCTGCTCTCGCGGCGCCTTCTCATCTTCTCTTCGCAGCACCTATACTTCGCCTGCAGGGAGGCGAACGCGAGCTGCGGCGGACGCGAACCGTTGCCCAAATCCCGCGTGATCGGACTGTACGAGTCTCGCGTTCCGGGGATCAACACCATATCGAGCCTTCAACGCATGTACCCGGCCGCCAGTACCTGGGACAAGGTGGTAAATGAATACACGCAGCGCCGCCTGGGGTGCTTCGAGGACAAGCTCCCGGCCATCTCGGCTATGGCGGCCAGCCTGGTGCGCATGGCGAGGGATGAGAGGGCGCAGGAGCTCCGGTACTGCGCTGGGTTGATGCTTGACTTGGAGGGCAAGGATAGGGGCTGGAAAGGTGAATTTCTGTGGGCTGTCACACAGCCAGCTTCGCCTGTCGCAGTGCCGGATTACTCTTCTTCCTCGTCTCCCTCTTGGTCTTGGGCTTCGCTCCAAGTACCGATCCGTAGGTGGCAGGCTACCCCGGACGATTTCCCGGATGAAGATGGGATTCGCTTGCTCTATTTCAACGCGCCGCTAGAGGACGCGCGGAATCCGTTCGGCTCGGTGAGAGGAGGGCTTATCAAATTGGTGGCGCGAACACGGCTCTTCTCGACGGTTGATAGAGCCGGGATACACATGCTGGTCACTAGCAAAACTATCCTAGAGGACGAGATGTATGATGAATCCAGTCGGTCCGTTCTGGTTTTCCGTCCCGATTCGGTGGAGATAGGTGGTATACTAGCCCGCGGTGGCCGCGGCGTTCTTCTGCTCGAGCTCGTAGCAGCTAGGGCTAAACGCATAGGTGCAACCTACCCTGCCGGACTCCTAGTCATGGAGCACAGAGGGAACTCCGAGGAAGATGGGTGTTACAAGCGAGTTGGGATGTTTGACTTTAAATTTAACGACATCTCGGGGTCAAAGCCTCGGCAGGAATTAGCCATGAAACAGGCACTCATGCTATTTGATAACTGCGAGTCGCGCGAAGTCTGCATATTATGAAGCAGCTGGTGGCGATATCTACTCTAATGTGCTAGAGAATCAGGCAAAGTTCAATTCTAAAAAATCCAGGAATCACAAACTAGCCATGGATCGACAGTATCCTCTTACGCCGTAGACGTGAGTTGAATAGATCATCCAGGTCAGAACACATGCTATGCGCCAAGCCAGAGCAGGCTGATGTCAGTCGTCGAGCAGGTACTGGTATAGACGTACACAACATAGCGGATTCATACAAAACATTTGCGCAACTAAACACACCCGCCATAGAATGCTTTTGAAGGAATAGAAGTTGTATGAGAAGGTAGTCAGTCACATGATGTTTACATGGGATCTGGGCGTCTGTAGGGCGGGTTCTATGCACACTTGGATTGCCCCACAACCTGAGAATCCGATGAATTACCTACTTGATATGTAAGTTGATGCATATGCCGAGGACGAGGCTGCTCCCTCTCCATACATATACATGCCTAGTTACCTGATAAGGGACGGGTGATTGGTCCCTTATACGGCTGTTGTTGGGGGCCAATAGGAGGTTGTCCGCGCGCGGATGTATGTGTCCCAACACGGTAATATCACGCGGGCCAGACATTGTCTGGAAGGTGGCATAGCACACGACATCCATCTCTATTCCTGGTCATCTTTTTGGTATTCATGTGGGCGGGTAAGGTCAGGTCAGATTCGGACATCTCCTGCCGTGTCACCGTTGCACGAGTACGGTAGGGTTTCGAGATGCACCCCATCGGTGGGTGGATGCGGAGAGGATGTACATAGCAGTGTAGAAAGGCAGGGAGACGGGGCCAGGGCTGGCCAGACGTGTCGCAAGTCAGATTAAAATAGAACAGGGGTGGGTAATTTATCTGCGCGCCTTATTTACCGACTACTTAGCAGCTGCGATAGCATGCTCGGGGACTGGCATATACGTGTGTTTGCGCAAACAGTCTAGATGGCCATGGCATTTTGATGACCGCATTCCCGGGGCCGGGATGGTCTTCGTAAATCAGGAGAAAGCGAGAGCGAGAGAGAGAGAGAGAGAGGATGTGCAGGTGACGATGGAGGATGGACGAACGACGAGAATTGCCATCCAATCAAAGGGTCATCGAGGAGAGCGGTAATCTGGATTTGGACGATGGCCGATACACTATGTCTATGCCTCGGAGGTCGAGGACACATCGGGCGGAGAGACCCAATCGCAGCAGCAGCGGCAGGCTGTTTGAAGATGCGTTTTTCTCGTTCATGGCCCGCCGGCGCTGGTCATGTTCATCATCTGGATGCGTTGGCGTTGGCGTTGGCATCTTGCGAGCAGGGGTTCGCATGCGGGTTGCAGTGTAAGTGCTTCAACAGAGCTGGATCCCTGCATACTGTAATGTAAGTCCATGTAAGGTTGCATGAAGGGGGACCGCCCATTCATTCGTCACAGCCTCTGTTCGTTTGCCATACCATGCTACATGCTACCAAGTACAGTATGCTCCGTACCCCTCGCCACGCACCATCTTACTCCGCAAATAACGATATTTCTTCTCTGTCACCCTCGGTTGGTCTTAATCGGTGTTCTATCAGGTTGAGGGCGGGAAATGTGTCGCTTGACTTTCGGGTTTCGGTGAGAGCTGAGGCGACCACTATAATAACAACCCCCCCATCCCTCCTCCAGGAGGTAAGGCACGGCTTCATTTACACGTAGCTTTTTTTCTTCTTCTTTTTCTTCCGTATGCATACACTACTGTACTAGGTGCGCCCTTGCGTGTGATGGGAAGGGGAAATCAGATTACTGTCTGGGATACCCATGCCTGCATGTGGCGTTTTGGAATGCCGTTCCCGGATAAGAGCTTGTTACCTACTTAGTACTTACTAAGTAGTACACTAACCTACACATTGAATCATCGGTTCTGTTGTCGCCTGGTCGTGGTTAGAAGCGGTCGCATGCTTCCAAGTCGCCGCCCACTGCCTGTGTGCACACATGACGACGGCAATGCAGCTCAACCGGCCCACAGCAGCGTTGAATATGCATACCTACCTACTATGCACGCGTACAAGCCCACACACGGGACATCCACGGGTGTGCGTGCATTTCTCGTCCGTCCGTGCCAGGTTTTGTTGCGGATTCCTGTCATATCTTGCGATCGATCACGGCGACCCGGGCCAACCCACCGCAGCCCGAAGCCGGCCATGCGAGCTGCCACCGAGAGTAGACCACCTTACCTGGCTTCAGGCCTGTTGCTCCCTGAGACAAAACAAAAGACATGAGTGGGATGGACCGTCGAGGCTGGCGTAGACATTGATCCACCCCGCCGCTCACTCACAAGCGTGCTGCTGCTGCTAGACATTGTAGTGTGGTATAAGTTACTGTACGGTTCTACTCCATACTTGCTGTAGTACCTGAGGTTTTACCACCTTCGTAGCGCGCGACAGATTAGGCTTAGCGCAGGCGCTGCTTTTGCTCAGGCTCGACTCATTCTTTGATTATCTACATATAGGTAGTTAGGACGTACAATAGTGGAAAAGGTGGTCTGGGGAGCCAGCTATATATATACCTACTGTACTTGTATGTGTCTCACGACGTCCTATACATGCCCCAACTGTACAGTAGGTTAGTAGTTGACTAAGCACGCCAAGGACATATGCACTATATTATCTATATTATTCTTTATATTCTGCTCATTCTGATCCAACTGCCTATTAAAACGAGGGCCATTCTGCCCCCGGCCGGTGGGGGGCCTCGAGTTTGAGTCGTGTAAGTCTTGTCTTAAGATACCTGGTGTTGTCAAGCCCTGCCGCGCCAGGGGAGAGGCGCTTCGGGCCGCCCTGACCCATTTCATTGCCTTTCCTCTAGAGATTCGAACCCCGACCGTAACCCGACGAGTAAACAACTCTATAAACCGCACCAAGCGACGACTTGCTGTCCGATCCGGGTGGCAACCCGATTATAGAGACAAAAGCCAACTCTATACCTCCCTATGGTGTCTTTAGGACACTCGTTTAAACTATACAGGCTACCAAATAGAGCGGTAAAAACTTTGCAGTAATAGAGGTTCAAAAAAACTTGTATAATTCTTATGACGTTAAACTGCTCCGTCCGATTAAAACTTAACTGGTGCAACACTTGCAACACTCGTCACAACGGATTAAAAGCTTCCAGGTTCCAAGGTTCTCTTCTCGGGCGTCCTAACTTTCTTCACAGAAACCCCTTTTCCTCCAGCGACAACTTCCACTAAGCTTACCTGTCTACTACACCACGTATAACTATTTCTGCGACCTATTCCACGCGCGATTACTTTTACTGCTACTTCTACCACTCTACACAACTACTGTCTATAACAGATTTTCTTTTTAAAGACTGCCATACGGGCTATTAACCCCCCAAGGCAAGGTACTCCTTCAGATGAGAGCTACCGGCGAATCCATGCGTCGGGCAAGTGAATACCGTCGTTCCTCCTACGTGCCAGCAAGTATCCCTTACCGGTTAAGTATTTCTTCGGTGTGCAATTCTGTTACAGCTACATGCTGGTCGTCATGTGTAAACACCACTACAGCGCTATACATTTTCGATAAGCGGCAGCGCTTCCTTTATGTTTGCGCTATGGACATCGAACCCTGGCTGAGGCGGAAATGGTTCAAGCCATATGTATTCGATATAACCCTTCATCACTTTCCTTCTATTTTTGCCGTCGAATACGACGTGAACCTCACCGATTGCGAGTTCTATTCCGAGAAATTCGTCGCCTTTCATTGTAATATCTACGAACAGGCGCAGAGAATCAGAGATGCTGCTTTCCCTCAAGAGAACGACGGATCGACGCCGGTGATTTACGAACCCTTGCGATCACAGCCTTGGCCGTGGAAGGAGGCCGGTTTTTGCACGGCGCCCTTCAGTAGGAGAGCGCGTTATGTTATACAGCCGCTATCCCGAGCTTTATTCATATCGCCGTTTTATCCGCAAGAGAATATTAATTTTCTTCGGACGCCGGAGTAGTTCCCTGCGTGAAAGTTCAACTCATTTTAACCGATACAATAGAAAGACTAAGCGCACCGATTTCTTTTCAAGAACTGCGAGACGAAGCTTTGGACGGCTCTTACTATCCGGGAGCTACGGCTATTACGACTGGCCTGGGCGCCGCTGTCCGCTTTATCTTGCGCCTCGAACAGCGCGAGATCGCCGCGTCCGGTGGCGTCCTTCAGCCTAACGTCGTTAAGTTGCGCGGTTGGAATTGGCATCGGGAGAAGGCCAAGAAACTTGGTTGGGTCGAGGAGCGGGACGGGAGCCTTGATGACCTAACCCCGAGAGGCTGCGAGTGGGTTAATCGGAACATTTTTAAGAGATGGGTGGGTGAAGGGGCGGTCGAAACGTTGTCTTACGCGCTGAACATGCATTCCATGCTTAACCCCCTCCGAGAAGACTCCGAAGAGAACTGGTGGTGGGATCGTAAGTTGCTCCTGGACAAGCCCGCTAACGGTCTTTGAGGGACTATTAGACCGACTATACGCACAGTCGCACGACAGGTAACATAGCATGGGGGTGATGGCCACGTTGGAGGTCTTCTTTTGGGCCGACGGTTAGTTTACGGCATTAACTAAGTAAGGATCACAACATGAAGAGTTTGCCCCCCCCCCCCCCAAAAAAAAACCCCCTCCCAGAACGGTAATTAAAAAGGCTGACGCTTCTTGACGGCACTTGGTCTGTTTAAACCTGGCATCGACCTTCTTACCAACCCCTGTAGTGCCCTGGCTGGCTAAGAGAAAATATGTCCTGTACGTCACTCCGGGACAATATATGTCCCTGGATCAATACTTACTTTATTCTCCCAACCCTCACTATCATAAATATTGTAGTAGGTGGAGATTATAAACGGTTAAGTATAATTACCTATTTCAAGAAGAGAAAAAGCATTGCATAGAGATAGATGATTTATGTATCGCGGACCTTTCGGTCCCTCGTGAAGGCTTCACTGGATAGTGGACATGGTGGTACTACGACGTAGAAGGGTTCCACACCGTTGAAGACCGACTTCCTAGGAAGTCGGTCACTTGAAAACCCAGTTAACCGTAACGATGGGTTCGTTTAGGTACGGTACGCAAGCACGTTCATTGCTATCTACTAGGTAGAGGACTGCTCGGGCTGGATTCAGGCGAAAAGCGGATTGTACGAAGTAGTGTGGTATGTACGGTACTTTGATAGATGTGAGGTCGTTCAATGGAAAGAGGCGCGCGCGCTCGGATGGGTGATATCAATTCGGAAGTCCCTGTCGCGAATCCTACCCAACCAAGCGGATATGGAGGGCGTCTACGACGGTGGCAGGGTTGCACGCTTGGGGGTAGTGAATTGATGACTGAGATGTGACGGGCTTTCAATACCCGAGAGGGCGCCCTTGCTTCGCCGTTCCCTGCCGGCGCTACCCAAGTAAGTAAGTACAAGCTTCGACGCTGCGGTACCGCTACTTATTTCTGCATTTCGTGATGCTGCCATTGCTGGGTTCGATGCCGGTGGAGGTATAGGTAAGTAGACGAGCCCGTCAAGTCGGGACGGGCATGGATAATTAAAGATAAAGAAAGGGAGGGTCGGAGGTTTGGAGCATGGCTGGCTGAACCCGACCAGGTTGATTGGCTCGCTACACGGTACAGTAGCAGTAGTTGGGCATTGAGAGCAGCATTTAACTCGGCAGACTCTCGTCATCTCATACACTACGGCGTCATGGGTCTGTCATGGGATTAATTTATGTGCTGTGGTATAACGCCGGCACGACTTACCAGTAAGCTTGAGCCATAGTACTGTATGCACTATACTGCTTACAATCAGCATACCTACTGTACCTATGCTACGTACGACTAATGTAGATAGGAGATACCTATCGCTCTGATCGACCTATCGAAAATGTAGGCAAATTTCGGCGCAGCGCCGAGGTCTTGTCACACGGCCTCTATTGCTGTGATACCTTACGCCGTGATTAAAGACATCTTCTGTTGAAGGTTTCTCGCTTGTTTTCCTTCCTGTTTTTTCTTAGTGTATAGTACGCCTTTCTTTTCTTATTTTACTCTTTCACTCTTTTAAAAAAAAAAAAAAAATTTTTTTTACGCTCGGCTGACCGCAAGCAGGGACCGGTAGAGACGTAGGCACTTACTACGTAGTGTAGACAGGGCCAAGCAACGGATCCCTGCTCGGTGTCAACCCTCTGATGGCCAGGCTGATGGGGAGCGGCCCAGGTACCCTTGGCGCCGATGCTCGTTGTGTGCATGTGCTGGTGCAATGTAGGCGCATCGTACCTTGAGGAGGGTAGTGCGGGCGGACCACTAGCGTCAGTATCTAACCTTCCCGTGTCTTAGGTAGGGGCGCCCTGCAGGGATGCGGCAGGGATGCGGCAGGCAAGCTAGACTAGAGCAGAGCGCTCAGGGCCGCGTCGGGGCTAGCGCCGTTGATTTGTTGGACTTTCTTGGGGCAGGGACAGCACAAGAAGGGCCAGAGATGTCAGAAAGGCCCCGCAGGACAGGGGTGGCCGAACATGGGGACAGGGACATATACATAGATGGCAGGCAGGGAACCGCAGCAGAAGCTGTGAAACGTCTGCATGCTGCGCGCTGCGTGCCACCGTCTACTTATATGTACATATACATTGGGTGCCTACCTCTACTAATACGGTACATACCGTACCGAGTACTACCTACTGCGCTGCACTGCTGTGCTGTACGACCGCCGACCGCCAACATTTGCGCTCGACGTTGGGGTACGAATGCTTGTCGCTGCTGCTGCTTGCTGCCACCCTCAGCAGAACCCGAGCTCCTCTGACCCGGAAAAATAAATCACAAACCATCATCCTGGTTGGCATACCTACTAGGTACACTACCGTACCTAAGCACCTACCCAACTACCTCATCGGTGCAGTAGCGCACCCCCAACATTGCTCACCCACCACCTCCCCCCGAACACTGACTGACGTCCACCCGTCCCAACCCACTTTGCGTAAATCCCGTGTCCACACCAGCCCCAGCCTAATTCTAATTCCGCCTTTTACCGTTCGAAGTCCTGACATAACACCAACATCCAAAATCTGTCCGATCCGTCTAATCTGTTTCTGCGCACCGCGGCTGTTGTTCGTTTGCGCCGTCTCGAAAGGGCTCTGCGTCGACTAGTGTAGCCGTTTCCCCCGATATGTCTTGTCGAGGCTGCATACATTATTGAGACCTGCGTCACGTTCCATTCTCGGGAAGAACTGTTGGTATACCCCCAGCGAAGAAATCAAACCGATCCCCGAAAATTCATCGAGCGCACCCGGTTGTTCGAGATCCGCACCTTCGCATCCACGAGCCACCGTCGCGGCTGGGCCGTCCTTGCCTCCGCCGCCGCTGCTGCCCAAACGCCCTCCGAGGTCCGCTCGACATGCCCTACGACTGCCTGCGTGCCAGCAGTGACGACGTGCCCTGTGTTCCTCCTCTCGCGCCTTGCCCTTGCTGCGCATCTCGACGTCGACATTGACACGACGCGAGACGACGCCTGTCGTAGCTCCCGCCATCCGTCTCTGGCTCTGCGAATCACCAAGCGCGCCCGTTCGTTGTATTGGACGGAAGGGAAGAAGAGAGATATACCACGCTCGCGTTTAAACGACGTACATCATGGACTCGAGACTACCGCCACAGATACCCTTCTCACGCCCGCCGTTTGCGCCTGCTCCCGCCCCCTCGGCATCGACGACCGTCACCTCGTCGTCGCCCTATCCGCCGCGTCCTGCTCCCGCTACCACGAGTCCTGCGTCCTCTTACGCCGAACAACACCACCATCGACGACCCTCCGACACGAATCCCTTCTATGCCTCCCACCCACAGTCGAGACCGCCTCCCCCTTACGCCGCCGAGCCCACCTCCCATCCCGCCCAGGCCCAGGCTCAGCCCCATTCGCACCACCAGGGCTCGTCGTCTGCCGCGAATGGCCCCGTCCATCGCGCCATGCCGCCGCCTTCGCCACCTCAGCAGCATCCCCAGCACGCGCCCCAGCAGCAGCAGCCTCCACCACAGCACCAAATGGGGCCCTACGGCGGCCCACCTGCTCCCCGCCCTCCTCCCGTGAATCTCGGCCATCCTAGCGCCTTTCCCTCGGGACGAGAACTACCTGCGCTTAACTCCATAGCCAGGCCCAACGCCGGTGGGAGTATGTCTATCTCTTCTATGCTCGGCGGCCCTCCTCCTGCGCCTCGCGAGCCTACACCCGGTCATGCACCGCCTTACCCGCCTCCTGCTACCACTTCTGCTGTTTCAGGTCCCGCATACGCCAGCTCCGTCCACGCGTCGCCGCGGATGCAGAGTGCCGCGGAGTACAGTCCATTCGCCCACCGCCGACCCCAGACGCCGGAGCTGGGCCGCCCACAGTTCGATACGCGTGATCACAGAGGAAGTGCCGCTGGCTCCCCGCCCCGCGGCGCCTATGGCACGCCCGAACTGTCCAGGTACAGCACGCCTCAGGCCTATCAGCAAAGACCCCCGCCCATGCCATCTGCTGATGACAATAGGAGGGAACCTACCGCTCGCATAGCCACTGCCAGCGTGCCTCCTCGACCCAGCAGTCAGCCACGCTCGTATCATGGCATGGCACCCAGACCCGGCGATATGGGCCGCGGCCCACCGCCACCACACGGCGAGCCTGTGTATGTGTCGCACGAAGAAGGACGTCCGGGTGTTGTCGAGTATAATCCCGAACGAGGACCGCCCCGTCCCATACCCTACGAGGAACAGCATCGCCTAGCCGCCGAGCGAGAACGGGACTACAGAGAACACATGAATCGAGAGGCAGAATTTAGAGAGCGCGAGCGAGAAAGACGGGAAAGAGAACGCTTGCATTTTGAGGAGCAACGGCCGTTCATTTTAGAGAGAGAGCGCATGGAACGGGACCGCGAGCGGGAGAGAGAAAGAGACCGCGAGATCGAGTTACAGCGGGCACAACGAGAACGCACGTCGTCGGATCCGACACACCCGCCTGGCCAGCACTCTGGGGACCACGGGCCTCAGCCTACGTCCCGACAACCGCTCCCACAATATGGTCGACCCGATCCTCGTGACCCACACGCCTGGCAGCAGCAGCAGCAGCAGCAGCAGCAACAGCAACAGCAGCAACAGCAGCAACAGCAGCAGCAGCAACAGCAGCAGCAGCAACAGCAACAACGGCCTGGGTATGATCAGCCCCCGAGAGATGTGTACGGCCCGCCTTATGCGGGACATCGGCCGGGCGAGTTCCCTGCGACGACCGGATCCCCATACGGCACCCATCCGGCTTATGCACATCAACCGCCGCCCCCCGAGCGTTTCCCGCCGACCAGCCAGCCACTGCACCATAGCAACCCTACAAGCCAGCCCGGCCCCCCACCGGGCCATCCGTTCGAGTCGCCCGATCGACTTCGATTCGCGCCGATGCATGCTCAGCACCAGCAGCATCGTGGGGTGCCGCCGGGAGGTAGACCCAGCGAGGAAGGCCCCCCTCCTCCGTCAGTTGCGTACAATGGTGGCCCCGGTGCTGCTACCTTCGAAGCCGGGCGACCTCGACCCATCGATGATGGCCCTTCCCATGTAGGGCCACAGAGAGGATTGTTGGGGGTGCAAGAAATCAACCGCAAAGGACGAGTGTCGCCTTTGCCACAAGCAGTTCAGGGGGCACAGCCTATGTCGCAGGGACCAGCGGGGGAACCAGGCATCAAGAGCGAATTTGGCCGTATGTTCTCCGGCATAGGGAGCGGTGTACGCGGCATCGGCGTCTCTAGCCCCGGGCCGTCTGGTGTCCAGATCCCCTTTTCGAACCCAAACCTTCGGCGCGATGATATCGAGCCTGCGTATCAAGAACCGGCCAGTGAGGCACCCGCGAAACCGCGAAGGAAACGCGGGAAGCCTAAAGATGAAGATGGAAAAGGAGACGACGATAGCAACGGTCGAGCGACACCTATCGGCAGAACCAAACGTGCCAAGACGCATGCGCACCACCACCACCACCAGTATGTCTGATCGTCCTCCTACAGAAGCATGCTCCCATTTACTAATCCAGTGGCTGTTAGTCACCACCACCACCACCATCACGCACCCGACCGGACATCTTCACCATTACAGGGCATGGGCAGCCAGCTCAAGAACTTAAAGTCGACGACGCCAATACCATCACCTACAAGCAGAGATTATGCTTTCACGCACCACCACCATCAACCGCCTAGATCGACCCCCAACTCCTCCGCCAAACCGCTTCCCCCCGCCCCTACCATAATTCCGAAGCCGAAGCACAGGGTTTCGTCGCAGGCCGTTCTCGACAGTGTTGCCGATCGCCCTCGCAAACACCTAGGCGATGTCGTGTACAGTGTTTTGTTGAAACCCGCCAAGTTAGAGTCGTCGCACAGCAAGTTTGGCTACTCGACTACGCCCCGACCTCTACCCATAGATATGATCAAAAATAACGAGAACTCGTCTCTCACCGTCAAAATACCACGCGTCCACCTGACCCCGGTAGCTCGGGAAGAAATCACTGCTCGCCGAGCCGTGTGGGGCACGGACGTCTACACAGACGACTCGGACGTGGTGGCCGCATGCATTCATGCTGGTTGGATTCGTGGGGAATGGCCGAGCGACGTGGATATAGATTTGCTCGAGCTTCAGAAGCCAGCGTCCAAGTCGAAACAGCGCATTCTACCTGCCGAGCAACATTTGGAGGTGCTGAATTCGGTGCCCGCGTCGGGTCCGATTCACGTACCCGCGGATCGCGACCTACATGTGACGTTGCTCATTCTCCCGCCACTCGAGAAGTATGCCAGCTCTACGCGCTACGGTATACAGAGCCGCGAGTTTGGCGGGACCTATAACGGGCGAAAATCGATACACGACGGCCTGAGCTTCATGATCCTGAGCGTGCGTTGGGTCGACGGCGCTGCGCCGCAGAGCCGGTTGCGTGGCAAGGCCCGCAGGGAACGGATTCGCAAGGCGATGAGTGAGATGAATCGCAGCCAGGTCGTGGATATAGGAGAGAAGGAAGTGCCCGGTAAGGCGATGGCGAGAGACCAAGGTGCACAGTCGAAGCGTCGTAACGGAGAGGGGAACAAAGAGAACCGCCCGGTGGATGTGCCCGCCCCCGCCCCCGCCCCTACCCCTTCAGCTGAGGCATTGCCAGTAGCGGATAAGACTCCGGGCGATATGAACGGGGAGACTAGAGAGAAAAGCGGCCATGGTGATGATGCCGTGCAGAAAACAGACGAGCGGCCCACAGAGCCCGGCGAGACACAGCAAGAGCAGGACGGAACTTCTGCTTAGTCATTTTACTTACCTATACACGGATTGCGTCGTGTAGGGTTTGAGGGTCGTGGGTTCTGTATAGCACCATGTAATGATGAGGTTGCCGGCTCGGGTAGACAAAGACGGTTGCACCAATGCTGGTTGGTGTTTTTGCCACCGGTTTACTCTATGCTTCAGGATGGTTCTCTGATATTCGTCTTCGTATTGGTGGGCTTCAAACTCGATACAGCATAGCGTGGAATTATACTGTTGGCTTTTTTCATATCCTTCACTTTGGTGGTTGTCTGTTTGCCAGCCTGTGATGCCAACATGTGAAGTACGACGAGCTTGGGAGCTTCACGAATGGAGATTTGACTCCCAAGCGGGTATATATTTTGGTCGAATACGGTTATGTTATTTCGGTTTGGCTTGGTTGTTCTAGATATTCAACAACTTAACAAACTGCGCATTCGTGTCGCTCAACATAACACTTTGAATCAAAAGAGGTAGTATCTGATCATACAACACACCATAAAGTGATAAAGTGATAAAGTGTTACCAAGGCAAAGTCTCCTCTCCTCTGATAGGCAAACTAACCCGCGTGTGTGTGTACCTTCAACTGCCTAGCCGTCATGATATGACGACGTTTACCATGTCGTCCATCTACATGCATCCGTGAGCCCTCGTCTTTAAGCAATCCTATTTTCATTAATATTTAAGCTGGGTGGGTAATCTATCCGGCCGGCCACCCACCCACCAGTCAACCAACCAACCCATAGTACAGCCCTCACCCAGTGTAGGTATCTGGGTAGAAACAGGCTGTCTATGGTACCTAGAAATCCGTCACGCGCCCGTTAAAGCTATAGTCGCCTCCCGCGCCCCAGCGCAGCGGTTCGTTCTTGGGGCCGCCGACCTCCCCGGTGCGCGGGTTCACGTCGCCCTCGAACTCGGGCGGGGCGCCCTTGCGCAAGGGGGTCGGCGCTAACCCGCTTGCTTCTTCCGCCGCCGCGGCCTCTATACCTTCGACTGCTGCTGCTGCTGCTGCTGATGGTGATGGTGATGGTGATGGGTCTTGCGCGTTCGCGCTTTTTGCCGGGTTCTTTTGTGAGGAGGAGGAGGAGGAGGAGGAGAAGTCGGGCGTCGATGTCGCGTTGAACCCTTCTTGCGTGTTGGCCGTGCGCTGTAGACGCTCGAACTCGGCTTGTTCGTCGGACGGCAGCCGAGGCGGCGAGGGCCCCGTTTGGAATGTCGAGGATGGCCGGGTGCGCGGGGTTGCGAGCGATTGTGAGGGGCGGAGACGGGCGAGAGGGCGTGCTAGACGCGCTAGGCGGGTGGCCATCTTGGGATGTTCTTGGATTGAGGCTATATCGTTTAGATAGATTCGGGCTGTGCCAGAATATGAGCGCTGTTGGCGATCGGGGTTTGTCACGCTGTTGATGGACGGGAGAGCTGGCAGTTTGGAATATATGTTATACAAATTATCAGATTATTAGCAAGTACAGTAGGTAGCAGGCGACGATGTTGGAATAAGGGCGATACAATATGCGGTTATGATTTGATTGACTGATTGATTGACTGATTGAGGATCAGAAAGTCCCCGGCGCCGATCCGGCCAGAGCCGAGGGAGGTCAGGGTGGCGTTGAGCCCCGGCTGATCTGATTCGCTGTTAGCTTACCTAATAAGTTATACCAAGTTATCGTCTCAACCAAAGCCCCTTTCACGATTTCCCTTCCCTTCATGAAATATCGATCCTATGTAAACCCTACTCTCGAAAAGAGATGCCTACGTGTATGATACAATAACCGTTAAGTATTGAATAGCCGCTCAGTCCGGGACAATAAAAACCGGAATGACCTGCCACTTCTCCAGCTTGTTCAGGTAGACTGTCTGCATGGATGATATAAAAAGGTCAGTGTCGACCCATTTAGCTATCTGTGAAGACTTCATAGACATTTCGCATTGCCGTTGCATGAACTCTATGCGAGTTTTGGGTTCCGTTGTCTCGCGGCGAGACAGAAACGATATTAGTGGATGACCGTGTCCAGGCCGAACAGTCGGTAGTTTCTCGCAACCCTTGTGTCTTAATAATGTATGATTTGCCGATCGCAATCGAGTAGACTCAGGTATGTGTAGAATAAAGTGGCTTGTATGTCGAATGGCCAGTCGTGTGTCTTGATGTTGCGGTCGAAGGGCAGTAATTTGGCCGTAGGGGGGCAATAGACTAGCCAGGGGACCTCTTTCTCCAACCTCGGCAGTAGCAACTCCTTAGCTTGTGAATCGAGGCGCGCGATGTTGGTGCTTAATATGGAAAGCATAGCCCGGCAGGTCAAGGCCAAATATACGACATCAACACTCATAAGATGTTTGGGGACAGGAAGGATCATCTCCACTGGAAGCCCCATCAAGTATCACGGATTTTTTTCACCGCCCTTTTGGAAAAGGCGGATATAGGAAAGTAGTCCGAGTAGACTGTAGATGGTGGTGATGGTGGTGATTATCACTGTTCGTACGGCTGGCATTGCGGTGGGAGGCTTTTGCCATGGAGCCAGGAAGGAAAACAAGACGAAGGATAGTCTGATATGTAGAGGGATAGGGAGGGCAGATGAGAGCTTTAACGGATGAAGCCCCAGACAAGAGCCCAGAGTTCCGTCCGCCCCAGTGAAAATTAGGTTCGGCAATCGACCCCTCCTCCCAGACGTGTATTAACCTTACCCTACGGAACCTTAGTTTATAAAACTGGTTCGTCTACACATGTGTTATTAGGGCGTATTAAAGGTTGGAAGATCAACCAAGTCAGCATTTTATTACAATTAAACTGTGTTTTTACACTATTTAATGGTTATAAAATAAATAAACAAATACGGAATAATTAGGAAAAAAGGTAAAAATCACTGTTAATTAACGAGACCTCCGATAGTAGGATGAGCTACCCAGTAATATATGTATAGAGCCCCCCCCCCCCCAACAACAACAACAACAAAAAGGTGGTTAGTTGCTTAATTTTGGTTGAAATAAAGGAGGATTGTACAATTCACCCTCCTGCTCATGTATATATATGTACCACCAGAACCCCTGTGCCCTTCGGGTTACGTTCTTCGCTTTCTAATTATCCTGAATACAACTACTCGACTGCTCACTTGTCTGTGTTTCCACTCCGTTTGATAATTTTGCTTTAAAAGGAAATCTCGGACAGATTCGCGAATGAATTATACAATAGGAGACTCCGTCCCTGCTATTTCAGCTAATCCCTTAGATATTTTAAGAAAAGACCCTCCCTCCAATAACAACACTCTAGCCTATATAGCATTTTCCGAGAAGAGAAAGAGAAGTTTAGGCGCCTTCAGGGATCGCATAGCCTATAGCAATACAGCGATGCGTTGGTTCTCAGTCAATCGAACATAACGGTAGAGAAGTCGAACCGAGATGGTCCTATGGAGGACTGACTTGGTGCTCATCAAAAGCCTCCCCATTAAGCGCGACCTTGGCACGACGAACGGCTTCCCATGTAAGGCCATTCGTATCAATGCCGACGTTTCTGGCATGTGCCATTACGCTATCAACCCACTTCCCGCAGGCCTTCAAATGCTGCCTGTCCTCTGTCTCGGCTGCTAACCCGACATATGGTATTGCTTCACGTTCTCGGCGGATCAGGCCTAAGACAAATTCGAGCGCCTTGTCGATTTTGACTCTAACCACGTCGATTCCGTCGTCGCAATCTGCCCTTTCCACTGCGAATGCTTTCCCCGAGTCATATAAAGCCTGAAAGCTAACGGGAGAGCTCAGATGCGCATCGCCTCCCGTCTTGAACAACAGGTCCGAGTATTAGAAAACAAGCCAGTCTCGTTGTTTCTCCAGATATGCCAACGCATCTCGCTCCTTAAGCTCCGGGGGCAGTACGGGGCGACATATCTCGGGCTCTCTGTGTTGCGTCACTTGATTATCCACAACAATGGCGATTGATCGGAACAAGTGCGCCATTTCCCAGCCTTAGTCTTTATAGGTTTTCAGATTCCTAGGATGTGCCGACATCAGGGACCGGTCTGTCAATGAGCTTGGCTCTGGAAGTTCCTGTGGTTAAGTCCGGTACTCACGCCATCACAAAGGCTGCGATGGAACTTCCGTATGCTTTTGATATCTCGGGACTCGTCACTCTTTAAGCCAACGCCCTTGGCTAAGCTCTGGTAGCCCAGGAAGGATGGCCGGCCGGGGTGCCAGTGGAACCATTTCCTGAAGATGTAGCGGCCCAATTTTCGATCCTTAAACCCAGTGCTGGGCTAATAAGCACTATCAAATGAATCGAAATAAACAGAGACGTGGACGTCTGCGTATTCCAACGGTGATCTCGAATATGGTGAGACGTAGTGGTGAACAATTTAGGAGGTAGACTAAGCTGGTAAAAGCAGCGCATCATGCCACGCTCACACCATCCGAGTTGGAGTTGAGAGGTGCATAGGAAGCTGAATGCCATACGTTCATAAAATATACTAGTCAACTGGGACCGCACGATGTTCTCAGAAAGGGGCTCCATAGTTGGTGATTGGGCGTAGCGCTGATCGTAGAAAGAACTGTTGTGGTCTGTCCATGGAAGAGAGTCGACAATCTCCTCTGCGTCGCCAAAAGGCCAATGGTCCGAGTCTCTAGACCGGGTAACAAAAATCTGGCGGTGCCGAAAAGGGACCATGGCGACGGTAATCTCGACGGGAATATTATCGCGTCTTTACGCTCTGAAACAGAATTAGTTGAGCTGTTTCATATAGGTGATGGAATGGGTTTCGGCTTTGGTAGGTAGATAAAGAAAACTGTGAGGATTAGTGCAAGGATACTGTGGTTGGATCGATTCTTATAACTTGCTGTTTGGTTACCTGGCTCAGAGCGAGAGAAAAAAATCTCAAGTTTGGGCCAGTCCAAGTTCCACATTGATAGGTGATAGGGCGACTAGGGTCAACCTTGATTTCGTCTTTAAGGTTTCAAATCATCACGAACTCAAATTATAGCCACAGCATAGCTGTGGGAATTTTATGCGGACAGACAATAGAGGATAGGTTCGAAATCCAGTAGCGCTAGCATGCGTTGGTTGCTCTCTTTATCTACAACGTCATTTACATGACGTGGTCTACCGTATACCGGACAATTTGAAATGAAAGACCAACCTGACTAGAAATAAGGTGTGGAAATCGTATTAAGAGGATTCGAGCCCATGCTTATGAATCCGTGGATCAACGAATGCCCGTCTATATGGGCTCTATAACTACATAGTCACCTCTAACCTACCGCAGCAAGACTTAGGGTGAATGCCACAACGATTTTATCATGACAACAAATAAAACCCACAATTCCGACCGCATATGCCTCTGGATATCTAGCCTACCTGCTGGGTACCTCCCTGGCCCGTCCCATCATTGCGCGTGCTCAAGTCCGCGCTGCCCGCAAGCACAACTGCCAGATTCTCAGCCACGGATGTGTAAGCCGCTCACAAAAGAACCACTACTATCACTGGACTCGTACACTGACTTGTGATTGGAATAGGCTAGCAAGGGCGAGTCCGATTCGCGCTCTCCTGGCAGGCTCTTGACCCTTCCCTGAAGAGCGTTGCCCCTGGAGGGAGCCCAAGTTCTTCAAGGCCTTGGACGGCCGCTCCTGGAGTTTGCTGCGAAGCACAGCATTCCCGTCGACCAGAGCCCTAAGAAGCCATGGAGTCAGGACGAGAATCTCGTACACACTTCTTTTGAAAGTTGTGCGCTTGTAAGTCGCTTTCCATGCTGGGATGTCTGAGCTTTCCAGTGCTTGTTGCTCACAAAGGTGTTCTTGTAGGAGAAGCCTGAGCTGGAGCCTCCGGCCGATTTGTGGACCCCCACAGTCGGTAAGTAAAGTATACTCTATGCTGTACGAATAGAGGCTGACAATAGAATAGATTCTCGTGAGGCCCCTAATGAGCCCCTGAAATTCTCCATTTATTTCGAGAAGGGTATCCCCGTCAAGCTCGAGGTCGGAAGCGAGACGACTACTGGCTCGCTCGGGCTCTTTAAGGCTGTGAACAGGATTGGTCACGACCATGGTGTCGGCCGTGTTGATATTCTTGAGAGCCGATTCATCAGACTGGTAAGCTTACTCCGTCTTCAGAAATGAAACCACTGACTGACACCCTTCATATAGAAAAGCCGAGGCTGTGGGTTATCTTATTCCATCTTAGCCCTTTTTTTCTCGCCCGATATCTGTATTTGTGGTCTTTGTTCGTTCTTATGCTAACGACCAAACAGCTACGACACCCCTGGACTGACCATCCCTCGTTTGGCTCACATTGGCATCGAGGGTCTCACCCTTGACAGCAACGTCCGCCGCCTCCGTGATCAGTTAGTCACCACCGAGTGGTCCAGGTGTATGTACAACGGTATGTACTTCAGCCCCGAGCGTGAGTTCCTTGAGAACTCCATCGCCTTCTCCCAGAAGGGCTTCAGCCCTGAGGATACTTCGTAAGCTCAAACGTTCTTGGATATTGAGAAGGTGCGCTTGGTACCAACCGTTCCCTAGTGGCTTCATTGCTATCCAGGCCATCAGGCTAAAGAAGTACGGTATCCAGAAGATCACCAAGAACCAAGCGCCTGCTGGGCGCTAGTATCTTGGACGTGGATAGTCATTGGATAGCTACCCAGGTGCTAATACGATTTTGAATAAAAATACCCTGCGGTTAAAGGCCGATCTCGATCCGTTGAATGCGGATGAAAACAGCGTGAATCCAGTCTTTGATGTAGAATATAGAAGCCCTCGCTGTCACGCATATTGGCCTGATTCGAAACTTGGTCCCTCTCGACTTTTATAGGCTTCATCACCTTGGCCGACACATTCCCGCTTGCTCTGCCTCAGCTTAGGGAGTAGCTTATAGCACTGGAGTTGAGATTCGATTCTCTTCAGAAGACTCATTCCGCTCAGACCTTGTCGATATCCTCTCTCTCTACAAAGCTGTCGACAAAGCAGGTGTCAACCGAGTGTAGGTTTCTTACTAATAGCAGCAGAAAACGTTATAGTAACTGATAGAAACCAGTGGTATTGCAGACACAGTAGGAGGAGCTACGCCTAGAATGGTCTATGATCTAGTCAGAACATTGCGAGGCGAGTCACCGTGCTTGAAATTAAGTTTTTTTTAGCTAACACTAAAACCCAGGCGTCGTGAGCTGTGATATCGGCATGACCCCTATTTTCCTATTCTATCCTCGATCTCGTCTACTAACATTGAAAAGAAACACATTTCCACGACGATACCGGCTGCGCAGTTGCGAACGCTCATACGGCTCTTGAAGCGGGTGCTACCCATATTGATACAAGTAACCCCCCCTTCTCCCCCCTTCTCCCCCTTCTCTCCCCTAATATTTTGTCTAACTGTTAAATAGGTGTGTTGGGTATTGGTGAACGTAACGGCATCACTCCGCTGTAAGTACACACTCTAGTTCAGAACACCAGAACAAGGAGGCGGCTAACGATAAAGTGTAGTGGCGCCCTAATGGCTCGCATGGTTGTCACTGCTCCCGACTACGTTATATCGAAGTACAACCTCAAAGCCCTCAAAAGTCTAGAGCAGCTAGTCGCCGATGCGGTACAAGTCAATATTCCCGTGAGATTACCTTACTAAGCTATTAGCAACTATGACTAGTCACTAAAACTCCCGGCGCTCTAGTTTAACAATCCTATTACCGGATTCTGCGGTGAGTGATCCTTTGGCAGTTGGCGGGATCTCTCAGCTTACACTAAATTAGCACGCACAAAGCTGGAATTCATGCGAAGGGTATGAGTAGAGAGATGGTTCGCTTGTAATCGTTCTATTATTGATAGTCACAGCCATTATTGCGAACCCTTCAACCTACGAGATTATCAACCCTAGCTTGTTTGGACGTAAGTCTTACCGCATATTCCTACTTTTTCCAACTCCCTGATGCTAACTATCCTATAGTAACGCGCTACGTCTCGATCAACTCAAGAATTACGGGGTGGAATGCCGTCAAGTCTCGCGTGGGGCAGCTTGGCCTTACGATGACGGACGAGCAGGTACGGGAGGTGTATGTTTCTCCCTAATACCAAGCGGCACTAAGAGGCAAAGCGAAACCCAAACAATTATTGACTGTTGGACAACAGGACCGCCAAGATCAAGCAGATGGCCGACGCAAGTACTTCCCGTGCTCTTTATTTCCCTTTTTGGAATCTTCAGGGGCCGTCCACTGCCTGAAGCAGTTCTCTACATGAGTTTGCTCCCGAGGCAATGGCTTATAACTCTTGAGACATCCGAAATTGATAGAATATGACTGACAAACTCCTATAGTTGCGCCCTCTGGCGATTGATGACACGGACTCAATCATCCGCTCCTACCACTTGGATCTGTAGTAGTAATGCATGTCAAGGACGCAAATTGTCGTGGGTATTTGGGCGCTTTGGGGATCGAAAAAACGGGGAACAGACTTTGGAATCTCGTAAACATCAAATTCATCGGATCGCATTGATAAACATAAAGTTGCTACAAATACTGGATCGAGGAAAGCCATTGCAAGATCCTAACCCCGCCCTAGGTATAGACCTGCTAGCACCGCCAGACGTACACGTCGTGAGGATAACGTGCCATACCATCATTCTCGACGCCCCCTTGGATTTAGGGCGAACGTGAAAAGCAGTAGACATATTGCAGCGGCGTCGAATATAAAAAAAAACTCAAAAGGCTAAGCTTTATTTCTTTGCATACCTATTCCATTCAGCACGTAACAGTTTAAAAGGCTCCTAGCCATCCTTACAAAAGCTACAGTGTAGGTGTAGAGTGACATTGTTCTTAAGTCCATGGTATTATGCAAAAGAGCCACGTTCTACCAGCAGCTGGTAGTCAATGGGAGCTGAAAATGTCTCGTAGGTGACTGGTTCTGCCTCTGGAATGCCGGGGCTATCATCATATGCGTTCTGGCAGCTTGTAATGGAGACCGCATGGGCACGATAAGCCGCCATGATAAATGTGCTCGATTGGATTAGCTACTCAACGCTGTAACCGCGGTTCTTGACGATGTGCTCGGAGGATCCTCCAGGCCAATTCTCACGATTTTGCCTTACAGCCTTGCAGCCCGCCCTACGTACTTCCTTCTTCCCTTCCTCAACGCACTTCGTATAGCCACGAACCGTTGGACGCTGCTTAAGCCTCATTCCAGGCAAACCTCGTGGCGCTGCGACAACATAACTACCATGCTTCGTCGCAGGGGTAAGACCTCTTGCCCTGTTGAGCCCCGGGTTTCCAACATGATCCGCCGCCATTCTCTGTTTTCTCCCCGCATCCACGATCATGAGTCACGGAAACCGTTGTCCTGAAGACCAACCATCTCTCTCGATCGAGATTGCGGCGTCACAACGAGACGATCGTAGGGATTCCAAGGCCGAGACCATGACCAAAGGCCGACAGAGAAGCAGCGCGCCTTGGCGCGTTATTGGCACTGGCCCGCTTTGGCTCTTGGATCACTTACGGCTCTGAACGTCGCACGCGAGCTCGAGAACACTGTAGTGACCAGTGCCTCACTCTCCGTGAGGTACCCCTCCTTTTTTTTTTTTTTATCTATTAAGGCCAGCGAACTTGATGACACAGTGTTTATAAAAAGCATACTATCTTTAACCATATTTGGTACTTGCTAAAAAAACTTATATAGTATTGCTTGGAAAAAGCAAAAACGTACAACACCAGGGATTCGCTGGTCGTCACCGACCCAACTACTAATCTGGCGGTTATAGGAATTGGATGTAGAAGCCAATTCAGTCCTAAGATGCTGTAGTCGCAGTCGAAATCTGCTGTTCAAACTGTCGTATAGAGTACGGAAGCTGATCATATAGAAATAAACTTGGAGTACATGACGCACTGTATACCAAATTCCGTTTTCATGATATTGTTTTGTGTACCCAAGTACGTGAACCGAATGTTGTTTCGTTTTGTCATATTTAAAGCTGTATCCACTGTAACGTAGCTACATTAAACGTGTGGTCATAACCGTCTCTAACACGTATATGTAGTCCTTTCCGATTTGAAGTTCGTGCGGACAACCTCCCGCGAATAACCTTACGTACAACGATTAAACCTAGGAAGTAACTATTAGTACCTAGGATTTAGCATACGTCCTAGAATAGGGTAAGTAGATGTGCCAAACGTCGCCGTTGAGAGATTTGATTGACTTTTCTCGCTTGATACTTACCATTTTCTCGAATCCAAAATTGAGCGCTCTTTCTTAAAGCAGGCGTAAATAACCTAAGTAGGTCCCGAAGCCAGCACGTCCCAAAAGCGACGCAATTATAGTTTCCCTAGGAAGAATATTTCAGCTGCAGCTTTCCCCAGGGAGCAGTAGCGCCGTAGAAATAGGAAAGAGTTAACAAGATACAATCTAGAAAGATCAACAAAGGACTTCGAAGCTACGTCTATTTAAACGGGCTTGATCCCCCTGTTCCAAGTTCTTCTCATCTCATCTTTTCGTCCTCATCAAACACCATGCCCGCCACTTCTTCCCCTTTCTTGCCCTAGTCCTGTCGAAGTATAGCATCTCCCAAAAAGGGTGTATACCAACATTCAATTATACCCGTCGGCAGCCTCAGACGCTTTCAGCGCATATCATCATAGGCAAGGCGGGTTTCCCCTTCGGGTGTGTAATTCCAATGATTATGACCGTGGTAACACCGAGAGCCTCTGGCTCATTGATGATTCCTCAACTTATGAGGTCCCTGTAAGTCAGCTTTGCTGACGCCCTGTATCGTTCTCTAAGTCTTCTATCCCGTCGGCAGCCTCAGACGCTTTCAGCGAATATCATCATAGGCAAGGCAGGTTTCCCCTTCGGGTGTATAATTCACTATGTGGGGTTAGAGGCTAGGTTAGTGTAGATATCGGGGCGGGGATGGGGGAACTTAGCATGCAGTTAGTGGTAGTAAATGGACCGAATGATTTCTATACTGAGCCGAAAAGTGAGCGTCTCTGAATGTTCTTCCCAATCTCTGGCACCGCGATGGATGTCACTGAAGGGATTATAGTGGTTGGGGAAACCGCTCGAGTGGCCTGAATCTGGCTTGTATCCGGAGTGAAGATTTGAAGCATCTCTTGGAACTATATGTATGTGGGTAGGTAGATACCTATCACGCTTTTTGAAAGGACGGGTGCAGAACCGAGTGGTCTATTCCTTAGCTACTCATTTGTTGATAGATCTAAGTTGGTTGGGGAGTAGTAGCGAGTTCAAGTGGAGTTAGGCTCCATTTGTTTGCTAGTGTGGGAACTAAGCCACATACATAGCCACTCAGTCGAGTCAGTGGCGCCACAGTACCTAATTATTGTGGGTGCTAGTGGCCCGGGCAGAAGTCTGAGGTCACGCTAGCCCTCGCCAGCCATAGCAGCAAACCGACGGGGTTTGGAATAATACTGGTCTAGAGTACATTATAGAGCAACATAATAGCAAACTCTTTCGCCTTCTGGCATTTGGTCGGGTTCCTTTGTTTGCTTTTTAACAGAGAATTTTGCAGTATGTAGCTTAGCTATGGGGGAGCGGACGGGACCCCGCGTTTTCTACATCCTATGGCCGTACGTGACGGTAGTAGGATCAGTTACAACTTATAAACCTAGCCAAAACCAAAAATACTTTACTTTATGTTTACTATGCCTTTCCTTATATAGTGTACGTCAAAGACAACTCCAATATTAGTAAGGCATCGACTATTATAACTCTCTTAAGAGTTTAATTGGCTAGCAAATGTGTATTCATAGTACCTTGGATAGGTTCGACTGGTTGACTGCACAGTCCACTGGACTACCTACCTACATACTACTGTGGCAAACCAAGGTAACCAACCAGTCGGCTTGTTTCCTCGACAAACGTGGTAGATAGTTATCTCATTGATCCATGGAACCTACCTCCCTAACCTACATACCTACCTAGGCATATGTACCTATTCGTATAAGGTCCTGCAGTCTGCGGCTGCAGCTGCGGTATAACTTAGTAAGAACAATCAATCGGAACGGGACGGGGTAGGGCACGGCAGGGCGAACATGTTCCGCAGCATTTTCAAAGGGCGTGTGTTGAGCGTCTTGATCATCGCGGGTGTCCCTACGGCTGTTCTTGCTTATCTCTTTCTCGTTCTAAAGCCCGAGAGCATGGCTCATCCATCATTATGGTCGACGTTGGCGGGGTTCGGACTTGCCGCGGCTGTTGTTGATCTGGGCTGGTATCCGCCCCGCGCCACCTCCATCAACAACCTCACGACGGCGCTGCACGGGAACGGCGTGTACGGGTTCATATTCAATTCTTCATATACGCCGGCCGTGGAATATGGCACGTATAATTGGTGCGATATGCCGCATGTGCGAAGGACGGAATACGTGAGGCCTGAGAGCGGGTTTGAGTTGGTTTATGTGGAGGTGGTGAGTTTCTACCTCTCTCACTCCCATCCTTCCCTTTTTCCCTTTTTCTTCTTCTCGTTTTTGAGCCTGATTGATGGAATTGATTGGTCCCTGATTGATTGGTATTTTGATATTTGGGACATGTTGGTTCTATTTTATGTCCTACGCATTTCACACACATGGGCCAGACTGCTTGTCATGCGTGTCTTAGACACGGGATACCAACTAATACGAAACACGTCTCTATCAGATCCAGCGCCATCACAAAAGAACACCCTACGCCAGCAACGCTTTTCCGGTGGAACCGTACCACTGGGACTGCGATGACCAGGGGCTCTACTACTATGGGGCACCCTTCGGCTCCGGCGCCGACACGAAACGTCCCGCACCGGGGTTCTGGCGGGGGTTCATCTCTTCCGTGAACCCGTACGTGCCGACGGGGTGGGTGGGGACATGCCAGTTCCCACAGATCACGGCGGCCGGGCTCGACGACTCGTACGTGCACGGCCAGGACATTTACGGCGTGTACCACGAGCTGCTCAGCTTCCTGCCGTCGCGCGCGCAGCAGGACTGGCGGGCGAAAATCGTCTACCGTGTGACGCAGAACGTCATCACGAGCCAGGTCGCGGGCATGCTGATAGGTGGGACGTGGGGAACGCGGGAGTCGATCCCCTTGCTGATCGAGGCCACGGGCGTCGACAGTCTCGAGCCGCAGTACGCCTGCCCCGTCGGGAGCGGGCTGTTCGGCGCCATCAAGTCCTCAGCTGACCCGGCGTGGAAGGCCCACCTCGACGGCGCGGCCGACTTGTACTCCGTCCTCGACGACATCTCTGGTGTCCCGCCCGCCGACGCAGGATTCCACGCAAGCTTCGACCATTATTTCGATAACTTGTCTGCGCGACAATGTCACGCGAAACCGTTGCCTTGCAAGACTGGGAGTGCCGCCTGCATCAACCAAACGCTCGCGGATGCCGTCTATCGCCTGGGGCAGTGGGAGTATTCGCACATTTACAGGGACGCGCCGCAGTCCCTCGCGGCGTCTGTAGCCTCGTACGGCGTTTGGATTGCCGAGCTGGCTGCACATCTGCGCGCCGTGGTGACCGGGGAGGAGACGCCGTTGTACTTGCACAATGTGGCGCATGATGGGTCCGTCAGTCGTGTGCTGAGTATCTTGCAAATTGATGTCATGGTGTGGCCTGGCATGGGCAGCGAGGTGGTGTTCGAGCTGTACAAACGAGATCGGCAGCCTACGCAGGGGAAATCTAGTAGTAGTAGCAGTCATTACGTGCGGGTATTGTTTGGCGGGCAAGTGCTGCGGTCTTCGAATCCGAGTCTCGGCGTTATGGATTTGTTACCGGTCGAGACTTTGCTGGCGTACTTTGACGGGTTAGTGGGTAGAGATGCCAGCTTGGTCATGGGGAAGTGTAGTGGGACCGTCAAGACATAGCGGGCGACTATAACGACCTTAATATGCAATGACGATAATGATGATCATACCAACAAACAATTCATCAATAAGCCGGAACGGTATCATCATTACTCGTTGCTCTATGTTACTAGTTGCCGCTCGATGTCACGCCCAACGTCATCCCACCGACCCGTCTGCATAGCGTCTAGCTTCCTTAATTTAGCTAGCCAAAAATTGGGATCGCTGTCTTCTCTTTCACCTTCGGCACCAGGTTGTAACTTGCGTAATGCTAAGGTGTATTCGAGTAGGGCCTCATAGGGCCACTTGATGTCCGGGAAGTCGTCAAGCAAGTCCTTGATAAACTCGACCTCCTGTTCCAGAATCGAGGTCTTCTGCTCTGGTGTCAAATTAGGCGTGATTGTGGGCCGTGCTTGGGAGCCGACAACTTGAGCCATGAGATACCGGTGGTAGTACCATAGACTCTGATCTTCGGGCCCAACGTTGAGAGCCTCCTGTACCAGGTTCCGCTCGGCGTCGAGAAAGGCGGCGCGGGCTTTGTCGTCGGCACTGCGTTCGCCTAGGACGCGGAGCATCAGGCGGCTGCGGTTGTGCCAGGCCGAGAAATTGGACAAGTCCTGCTCGATCATCTTGGTGGTATAGGCGAACTCGTCCTCGACGAGGCTACGCCCTAGCAGGGCGATGCTCTCGAGCCTCGCGACCAGGTAGCGCCGATAGCCCCAGGCGTGAAAGTTGCGGCGGTCCTTGACCAGCATCTTGGAGGCGAGAGCCAGCTCGGCCTCCCAGACGGTGCTGGCGAGGGGTCTCGGCAGGCGGAGGACGGCCTGCTCGAGAGTCCACTTGCGGTACTTCCAGATCCAGTAGCACTTGGGGAACTCGAGCAGCAGCGGGATGGTGAAGGCGAGCTCGGACTGCAGGACGTCGGCATCGGCCTCGACGTCGGCCTCGGGCCCCGGCTCAGCGGTAGTACCACTCTGCCCAGTCGTCGGGGAGGCCGGGGCGGGCGGGATCGGCGCCGAGGACGAGGACGAGCAGGCTGCGGAAGAGGGATTCGTAGTGGCGCTCGGCGAAGTACTCGGCAACGCCCTCGAGGGCGACGACCCAGCCGATGGTCTGGACAATGAGCCAGACGTTAGACAGCGCCGACGGACGTTCCATATCGTGTAGTACTCGGGGTTGAGGCGCAGGAGCCTGGAGGTGAGCTCGAGGAGGGCGGGGTCGTCGAAGGCGCCGCGGGACACGCTTTCGCGGATGGCGTCGTCGAGCTCCCGGTACTTGCGGATCTTGGCGAGGTCTTGTCGGCGCTGCTCGTCTGTGCGGGCGGTGCGGGCGACTCGGGCTATGCCGTGCTGGGAGGCGTGTAAGTCATGCCATGTCATATGTGCTGTGTTTCAAACAGGGCAGAAACAGAGCATGGGACGAGAGGACGGGAAAAGGCGGAGGAAGAGCATACGTTATCCATGTCGGTTGTAGATAGGCCTAGGTTTGCAACATAGCTGTCAACCTCGTCGACAACATGCAGGAAGTATGCGACGTGTGGTTTAGAGTTCGAACATGATGGATAAATAACAGCGGTGGTTAAGATGTTGCCTGGTGTGCTCAGCATCCCGCCAGTTACCTACCTAGGTAGTACATCATATCCCTACCTATATAGTCCGTACCTGGTCTAGCGCGGCAAGGTCCGCAGGTGGGACCCGAAGGTGGAGAATGGCACCGGCCAAGTACCACGTAAAGATGGGGATCTCGGGTCGGGCTCTGGAATCCACTTGCGGTGGTAGATCAACTTTATCTACCTACCTACTACATAGTATGTAGGTGATATCCTGGCTTACATGTAGGTATGCGCCTCCAAACCAATACCCATCGGGGAGGGGAATGCGAGATGCTCGGCTCTCGCCTACGTGCTGACACTCATCAACACTTTGGCCCGTCTCTGCGACGTGATATGGACCATTTGGTGCCGCGTCCGTATCTGCTGGTAGAACCAGAGGCATTTGGTACGAGCTCAACTACAGGAACACGATCCGGTGCTTTGGCCGCGCCCTGTCGAGCCGTTCCCAGGCGCAAGCTAAACCTTGTAAATTCAGTATCAGCCAGGGAGAGTCATCGAGCATCCGCAGATGTCACGGCATCATCTTAAGAGCAAAGGCTGGCTCAGTCAGTCATCGTGAAACATAAGACGGCACTGCCCACATTGGGGTCACGGCCATTGTGGTAGGAATCTCCCCCATATCCGCCATCTCGCCCGCCCCTTCATATTGAAGGAGGCACCCGTTCCTGTCATGAACGGCATTGAGCAGTCTCGTCTTGTCTTGGATTAGGTTCAAGGCAAGCGCGTTTCGTGTGCTGGGACTTCCTAGTCCGAGCTTATTATACTACGGTCTAACCCAGGCGGCTCTCGACATGGCCATACACCTCTGAATCCTTTTCTGTCTTCTCCTCTCCTCCCTTCGTTTCTCTTCTCTCTCTCTCTCCCTAGGTAAGGCGGGCAGTCCGGCATGACTATCATGAATTAATAGCCTCATTCTTTTGTTTTTATCTGTCATACGATGCCTGTCCTGTCCCCTGATCGCTTCTTGCCTTCGCGTGTAGCAGCGTCCGACCAATTCCGAGCCAACAAGCGGCCTCACGAG
Source organism: Xylaria acuta (assembly GCA_022495125.1). Taxonomy (NCBI): domain Eukaryota; kingdom Fungi; phylum Ascomycota; class Sordariomycetes; order Xylariales; family Xylariaceae; genus Xylaria; species Xylaria acuta. The sequence goes on along the minus strand of MU383122.1, from coordinate 274,855 downwards.
TTATCACCCTCAGAGCGCCTGCTGCGGACCGAGAATGCCGGCGCCGACGCATTTTGCTTTTCTCCCCGGCGATCTGTCCCCACTTCATCCCGACGTCTGTCCCGCTCCGATTGCGTAGAGCGCCGTCGTGGCACCGTCTTGGGGTTGTGCCCACTCGATCGCCAGGTCAGCCACGGAGCTGTGTGGGCGGTGGGCGGCACGGCCCCTAGCGGTGTCGCTGTCGACGGAGGACGTGGCCGGCTCCTGAGTTCTGGCACCAACGCTCGTCTATATACTACCTCCTTCTCCAATCTGAGGCCCAAATCGGAGGAGGATCAAGAGAAGCACGAGAATCGGCTCGCTCTAGCCCTCGGCCTCGACCGCGCTCAGCGTGTCCTCAACTTCGGTGCCTTCTCGACGTTTCCTCGATGCAAAAAGGAGACTAGACCGCCTTTACCATCCGCCAGAACTACTTGGACAGGGACAGAATGGGCGAACGACGCCCGTTCCGCACCCAGTCAGTTCCCCCGCGAGATGCATGCATGTTCACCTGAAGGAACTAACGCTTGCCAGAAGCCCCGAAGGGATTGCGCGTGTTACCCAACGCCCCCTTCAAGTAAGTCATCGGACAGCTCCCCGAATGATGCCGATATTGGGTAGCTGCTCATTCTTCCCAGAGTTTTAGATGCCCCTGGTCTGCGCGACGACTTTTACTGCTCCGTCATGGATTATTCGAGGGCCTGCAACACTCTGGCTATGGGCCTAGGCAATCTCTTGTACGGTTGGTCCGAGGCCACCGGCGTCAGCCTCCTGAATGCTGGTGTCAAGGACGGGTCATGGCTGACCTCGGTGGCCTTCTCATCCGAGCAAGGCCGCAAGTCGATATTGGCCTTTGGTCGGTCAAACGGTGGTCTTTCGCTCATGTCCTTATTCGACAGTCTACTCCCTCGTTTCGAGGCACAACAGCCAGCACCTGTGGCCTGTCTCTGCTGGCGTCCCACCGTCACCATGCGACCGTCGTTGAATGTCAACAACCCTGGCGTCGTAGTACCCACGGAAGATCTCCTCGTGGGCGACGAGTTGGGGGATGTCTACTATTACTCCGTCGAGTGGCCCGAGCCTTGGGAAGTGGCTCGGGAGAATTGGCCGGGAGCCATGACGCTGATTGTTCGCATCAAGGTCCATTCACAACAAGTTTGTGGTCTCGCCTGGTCGCCCACCGGTATAGAATTTGCGACGGGCGGCAACGACAATCTCTGCTGTCTCTTCCAAGCGGATAAAGTCGTAGAGACGGAAAGCCAAAGTGGAAAAGCGCAGAAGTGCGCCTCAACTGCCGCTTCGGCCTCCGCGTCAATTTCTACCTCGTCCTCCGCCTCGACATCCGCCTCGACTGTCGTAACCGGAGCTCCTCCTGCCGTCTCATTCTGCTCCCGTAGTGCCAATAGCGCGCCCCCGTCCCCCGTCACCGGCGAAGAAGCAGACTACTATTCGATGCCACGCAACCTCGTGCGGTACCTTCCCGCGGGCTCGGAGAAGCACCGCTGGCGTCACGCGGCAGCCGTCAAGGCGATCGCGTTCTGCCCGTGGCGCGAGGGCCTAGTCGCGACGGGGGGCGGGTCCAACGACAAGTGCATCCACTTCTACCACACGACGTCGGGGACGGCGCTGGCGACGATCGCGGTGGCGGCGCAGGTCACGTCGCTCATCTGGAGCACGACGCGGCGCGAGATCGCGGCGACGTTCGGGTACGCGCAGCCCGACCACCCGTTCCGCATTGCCGTCTTTAGCTGGCCCGACTGCCGCCAGGTCGCCGCGGTGCCCTGGGAAGGAGAGCACCGCGCCCTCTACGCCGTGGCGTACCCCAGGGGCCCCTCCGACACGTACCGCACCAGGGACCGCCTACGCAGCCGCACGGCCGAGGAGGGCTGTGTTGTCATTGCTAGCAGTGACGAGAGCGTCAAGTTCCACGAGGTCTGGCTCGCGGGTCGCAAGACGACTACGCTCGGCAGCGGCGTGCTTGCTGGTAGCGATATTCTAGAAATGGCGGAGGGTATTGATAAGGAGGGGGATGTCATTCGTTGATTGCGCTTGTGGCTTGTTTGTTGTGCTATGGAGGGACGCGGTGATGGTGCGGTACTATGGACGGACGGATGGTCAGAGTATGGAGCATGGAGTAGAGTTCGTAGTGTTGAATGAGATTGTATGCCCATGCTACTGAATTGCTGTGCGTATACGTGCAAACAAACATAGCTGTTCGACGTCTTGCTGTAATATGTGCCTTCGGCTCGGCCACAAAATGATGAACGGCCGGCCGTGGCTTTGTAGGTTATTTGTTTGTAGGTGATTCGCTGGCGGGAGACGGTGTGATGCCTAGGCGACGCACTCCTTACCTTATTGGTATTCCTCGCTGCTCTATTACCTTTTTCTCTAGTGATACTCGGCGGCTTAGGGGGTTCGATCGGATGTACGTAATCTAGTACAGTGAGTACTTGGTTTGGTAGGTGGTGTGTGGTACGGTTTGGACTGAACTCATGTTGGAGGTTAGATGCTTGATTATATTTTGTGGTATATTGGCGATTCCTAGTTTCACTTGTTTGAGGTGCTTTGTCTATTGGATATAAAGACTATTCGGGACAAGTGCTCAGTCAGAGAAGAATAGCTTTACTTTTACGGACATATGACCGATTCATCTATCTGAAATGAGGTCGTTTCTTCAGGATGGGCGTACGCTCCGATGCGTTGTGTCAGGGCTGTGGTTGTTGTGAGACTGCCGGTGAATTGCGGGTTGTAGGTGACACTTGACACTTAAGGACGGGGTCAGGATCGTGATAGTGATCGTGACCGGTGAATACAGATATGTCAACCGTCCATGTTTATAAATCCATTGATAATACAACTCGTAGGGGGCTTGTTCACTTTGGTCCCGGATAGGCTATTGCCATCAACATCGATACTAGTAGTAGGCTTTACCTACCCATTTTCAGGATATCTCGTCCAATCTACCAATTTCTTACGATTGTAATACAATGCAGGGTCGTGCACAACATACGCAAATCACCATGCTGAAGACAGCACTCATCACATACCTTCCCAGCCTAGCTGCGGCCACATCCACGCCCGAGACCTGGTGTCTAAGCCCCGGAGACGGCGCGAAACTCGCCTCGCGCTACGCAGACCTCATCGGCGCCTTCACCGCGGACAAAGCACGCTCGGTCCTTGCGCGAGACTTCGCGGAGACCTCGGACTCCGTCAACGGGGTCGAGGCCATGCCGCCCGGCAACGTCACGTACGACAGCCGGGACGCGTTCATCGCGACGCAGCGCTGCTGGCCGGCGGTGGCCATGGACGTCGTGGCCGTCGACGCCGTGACCTGCGACACGGTGGTGCTGCGGTGGACGCAGCGGCGGGTCGGCACCACGATTGCCGGCATCTCGGTGCTGCAGGCCGTGGCGGAGGACGACGACTGGAGGGTTCGCCGTGTTTGGGAGGAGTTCAATGGGTTGGCTGTGCTGAGGAGTTTTGAGGAAGTGATTGCTTCGTGGGCATGTGAAGCGTTACATGAGTTCCACCCGAGATGAATAGGTTATGCTACGCAACTAGATATGTAGGTAGTCGGATCTGAGAAGATGCCCAGTGTTGATACAAGTTCTACTATGCATAGGTAGTACAAGAAGACTGGCTTATACCAGATAGCAATTGTTGATTGGTCGATGCCAAATGGGGGTGCTGGGATATAGGCCATGTAGATGCAGGAACAGAAGAGTCGCGATTCGCCAGCGTAGGTAGAGCTTGTCAATAATAACTACTTAGTTTAGAGATCCGATTGTTTGTAGACTGGAGGCCAAAAGACAAATAGATCACAGTAGTGTTGGTGGTCTTTATCTGGGTAAGTAGCTACATTATGTAGTGGATGCTATCTATTGTGTACACAATGCTACGTACGATACCTAGGGACAGGAATAAGGAGTAGATCAAAAAGTTATGACGTATGATCCGGTGTAACAATGGACCGGAGAGGGGCACGTGGGCGCGTGTCTTATCGGCTCAGATAAAGGGTTATGATTGAACTTGTCACTAAGCCAGATTAGGGTGGATCACGTTACTCTAGCCTGTGTACCTATGTACATACATAGTGCTGTAGAGATTAACTCGCAACTTCGGGGATGCCCCGCCACTGCTGCTGCCTTCGGTTCTAGCGGGGAGGACCCTCTTACAATGTACCCAGGTAGTACTTATGTACTTAGACCATCCAAGGTACTTGGTGCAGGCGTAGGTACCTCTTACGTTCCCCCCTCCCACTTAGCTTGAATCGCATACCGCCTATTACCAATCCCGGACGGCTCTCCCTCTCCCATCTCAGCTACATGCACCTACACTACTCCGCCATCTTCCACCAGCACCCAACTCTACCAATTACTTACTTACTCCTACCACTACCAGACAGTCACTCAGTCAGTCCATCGGTTACCCAGCATCCCGTCTACAGTCATCCGGTCACCCAGTCATCAAGTGGCTCGGCTGGTCACCGACCAAGTCATCTATAATAAGTAAGTAAGTGAAGCAAGCAAGCGGTCGACTGGGTTCTGTTAGTCATTCGTCATTCGTCATCGTCACCGTCACCTGCTCAGTCCCCCGTCAACCCATCATCCTCTACCCATCCGCTCTACCTGCGTACCACCTACCCCTACATGCGTGCCGAGGTGGTCTCTTTCGTAGCCTATACCTACGCGCCCGCCTGCACATAAGGACCATCTCCCTCAAGCACGAATATAATAAGAGGAGGAAGGAAAAAGAGAGGGAGAGAGCGAACAAGACAGACAAGAGCAAGAGCAAGACGGGGTCAGAGAGGTACAGCATACCTGACATCAATCAAACCAAGCCAGCCAGGCAGCTAAGCAAGCAAAAAGCAAGCAGCAAGCAGGAAGCTTGTGAGCACAGCAGCCGACCAGGAACACACGCCAAGGCAACAACGTCCTTCCACGCAACACTGTCTCTCACACCTGTCGCATCACTCTCACTCTTGGCTCCTTTCTTTCCTTCTCTCTTTCTCTCCCATTCTTTCTTCGCCTTTCATCACCATTCGTCTCAACCATCTGCCTAAGTTAGTCAGCTAGTCTTTCATCTTCTACAACCCCCAGTCAGCATCTACCCTGTCTTGGCCAAGTTACCTACTTTACCTTGGGTCTTCTCACCCAACCCCGACCCGCCGACCTGAACCTTAACCTACTTGACCTCCCCCAGCGCCGACAGAGAACCATCAGCGCCACCAACTGACATCCGAAATCCAGCTCTTCTCTCCTCATCGATTGTCAACATCCGCATCGCCCATCGTCCACACCCCACCGTCAGTCAAAATGCGAAGCAAGTTCAAGGACGAGCATCCCTTCGAGAAGCGCAAGGCTGAGGCCGAGCGCATCCGTCAGAAATACTCTGACCGCATCCCCGTACGTCGTTGACCCCGCTTCCCGGAGCATCGCTACCTCCATCCGTCATTTGCACTGCTTGCGTTGATGCTCTCCCATGCTGACCTCGACTCCTCTCGCCCTCCAGGTCATCTGCGAAAAGGTTGAGAAGTCCGACATCGCTACTATTGATAAGAAGAAGTACCTCGTACCCGCAGATCTCACCGTAGGCCAGTTCGTCTACGTGATCCGAAAGCGCATCAAGCTGTCTCCCGAAAAGGCCATCTTCATCTTCGTCGACGAGGTCCTCCCCCCGACAGCTGCCCTGATGAGCAGCATCTACGAAGAGCACAAGGATGAGGATGGGTATGCCTGCCTATCTTACTACCTTCCCCACCGCTTCTCTATAACTTGCATGTAGCTGACTTCAATTTTCTGTCTAGATTCCTTTACATTACCTATTCAGGCGAGAACACGTTTGGCGAAGCTGCTTAGAACCGTCGTTTAGTTGCTTTTGGGGTTCCTCGGCGTTGATAGGTTCGACTTCACGGCTGCGGTAATTTGTGATGGTGCAACGCGCTATGGGCTATGGGAAGAGGATGGGAGTGCCTTGGGGACCAGTTCGTCGCAGTGATTTTTTGACCTGTTAGATGATCTGCGCAGGCGTATTACCTTCATGTTTCCCCGCCCATGTTGAGCTCAGCAACGAATATGATCAACAGTGGCATTCCGCCCACCAGTTTGCCCGTCTTCATTTTTTTTTTCGCTGCGCCTGCCTTCGGCGCCCTGAAACGTTTGTAAGTTTCAAGTTCGGTTGTGTCGCAGCCTAGATACCAACTCTTGGTTTGAACCACGACTTGGAACGACGAGAAGCAGCGCTCTACCACGAAACGCCACGGCGTCGGACTGTTGCACAAGTTCTAGTCCATAATAAATGTAGAATTCGCTAAGTATAAGTTATGCGTCATCCTATCGGTAAGAAGGGAGTGGCTCTATTCATCAGTACCGCTACCTACGGTGATCACTCCATTACTCATATTGCTCAGTAGCCATCAGATATTGTGAATTGTACTGCAAATGAACGAGTGCACTGGAAGAGACAACCCGCAGGGTTTTTGGGGTGTTATGGGTTCTTTCTTTGTATTTGTCTTGATCAGGTGGAAGTGAAGGGGACAGGTTACTGAAAACGTAGTAGGGATGTGTCCCATCTCCAGTGTCTGTCCTCTCATCCTGGCCCGCCCGGGGGACGGGCCGGGGTGATGTCTATTGGGCGGAACCATCGGGACTCTCGGTAATCACCCCTCGGTAACGAGGGTTCCGGTTGCGTTTGCTTCATGTGTTGCAAGATCGATGAGCTTGTGTCACACCTCTAGTGAGGGCCTTTGGGGGCCGAGGGAACAGCGTTTCTTTTGGGATTTGGACACGGTATCGTGAGGTGTTATGTTCACACCGAGGTTTTTGGAGTTCGCGGGCGCAGAAGGTAACACCAGCGAGGTTTCAAACACGTTGGTTGGAGAAACATGTTCGAGTTTTCAGCTTCTGAGTTGTATAGTCCTCTGGCTATAAGATAGATGAAAACCGGAAGAAGTAGTCTACAAAAGATGAGGGGGAAACATCAAACAACTCGGGTTAAAAGTCGGACGGTGGCCCTTCAGAAGCGGAAGACGAGAAGTTCGGGTTGAATACCTATTGCCCCTGCCCCTGACATAAGGATTTATCCTGCCGACTGCTTTTATCACTTCACCCTACAGGTCGTGATTAGGAATATCTGTTGTTGAATCAATGCGCCCATACGGGGCCCTATATTCTGCCGAACTTGAACCTATCTGCTCTCTCGTGTAGGTTAGAATGAAGGCCTTGCACTATACTGTACCAATTTCTCGCTCTCGGCTCTGCATCCCCAGCAACAACACCGCTAGGGATTACCGAATGATCCCTAGGGAGAAACCTGGGTCGCTTGAGGATAGATACTACGCGATCTTTCAATGTCTTGTCATATATATATGGGTTCACCATCGCTGCTATGACTATAAGATATCTTACTTTGATTCACCTAATCATCTCAGCTGAAATGCCCTCATAAATATAAGTCATGTTCCCGGGAAGTGATGCCGTAGGCTCTTTATTTACCAATCCTCATTACAAGACTTGCCTGTCCTTGCCCTTTATTCCATAGTAGTCACAGAATGGACTGATGTAAGAGGTGAAGATACCGTCGGTCAACTGTTAGTACATTGAACCAAAAATTAGTCACCTCAACTAATATCTAATTTCCAGAACTGGATCACCGATGTTTCGGATTCGGCGGGCGATGGGGCCGTAGGGTCATACGCAGGAAAGGCTATCAAATTGTTTGCTGGCGAGAAAGCGATAGTACCGTCGCCGTCACGATTAACCCCAGCATAGTTTTCGAAGCGACGAACCTCCTTCCCGCTTGCCCAGTCCCAGATCCGAACCGTCGAGTCAGCTCCTCCTGATGCTACGAACTTGCCTGCGGCAAGGAATATCACACATACGACGGCCGATGTATGACCGTGAAGCTGGACACGCTCCGTCCCTTCCGCCCAGTCCCAGACTCGGACAGTACCGTCCTTGGCGCCTGACACCAGCCACCATCCGTTAGGTGAGAACTGCAAACTGAGTACTGTGTCTGTATGGCCTCTCAATAGCCTGTGCACATACTTTTTGTCGATATGGCGGATACAGATGTCGTTTGCCGAAGTGTTTGCCGAGGAAACGTTGTCGGGGTGCAAGGTGATGGCGCCGTTGGCGGGGCACGATTTGAATGAACCGTGCGAAATCAAAGCAGGCAGTGAAAAGACAATGAAATATGGACCTGATCTTGCCAGCATCCCGCCCTTCGGGGATATCGCCAGTCCCGCACATCGAGTGGAAGATTGGAAAGCCGGGACAACTACCCGGTCTGTGTTAAGGTCCCATGAGGCAGGCTTGTTCCCTAAAATGGTGCTAACCCAGAGTTTCCCACTAATACTGTCGAAGGCTATGGAATAAATGTCGTGTGGTTGTTCCGCTTCTTCTGCCTTGTAGCAGATATTAACTTTGTTCTGTTGGCGGCCGGTCGCGATATCCCATAGTACGACTGAACCCCTTGAGTCCACCCAGGCAAATAACTTCTCTTCAGGGGAGAAGGCCACACTACCCCCCGACTTTGTTGAGGATAATGGGATAGTCTGGACTAACGACGCCGAAATTTCAACAGAAGGTTGTGTTTGAGGGCCTGATTGTTCGTCCGTCCCGGTGGTGTTACGACTTCCGTTGATCGGCTTCCGCCTTTCCCCTTTATTGGCTGAGTTTTTCAGCTCGGATACATTCAGTTGTAGCTCCGATATCCGTTTGTTCACATCATCGAGCTGCTGTTTGGTTGTGTCATAGGAGTCATTCAAACTCTCGAGTTTAGAGTTTTCTCGGACAAGAGCCATACGTAGGTTGGCTATTGCATTAGTCAAGTCCGTTATGGCTGCGCACAATTGGGTTTCCGAAGAGTTTGCCTGATTCGTGGTGACAGGGTTGTCCCGTTCCGGCGACGACCGGTCAGCCATGTCTTTCGTTTCAGGAAGCGTGAACTACAGGTTGAAGGGCGCTTCCTCATTCTTAAGTACCAAGGCTTCATTAACTGGGAGTTGTTAAGTTGGGATGACAATGTATATTCATTATTGCTACTAGGTTCTGAGTTGAGTGATTGTTCGCTTTGCGGAGAGAGGGGGGGAAATAAATGAACAATGAGGGGTACCATGCTTACTACGGCAATTACCGAATGCGCCACCCGGTCACAGTGTTAATTACAGGGTGATGCATTCTATTCTTTCAGCTTCCTATTTTTGGGTGGCTATACAGATCTGTGGCGTTAGCTCATACATGGATACGTCTTCTGGGTGTCGCAGATTGTGCGCCATATCGAGGGGTAAAATGTAACTCTGTGAAAAGGACTATTAGAAAGGTCTTGTAATAAGCCTTGCAAGCTCTCAATCTGATATCCCGCATATTATCTTGCTATTTACTTTTCTTTAGTACAGGGTGGGTTATGGGATGAGTTAAAGGCGTTTTCTACTCGCTTCATACGAATATAAAACCAAACTGGTCATAACATATCCATATCCTTGTCTTGCCATGGAAAGCACTGCCAACTCTAATGGTAATATCGTGTTTTCCACGAGGTCAACTCGCAGATTCGTGTCTACTACTATATATATAAATATTATAATTTATAAAATAAACCTCATCTTTCATTTAACTGTTAAAACTTATAAGGTCATATAAAATATTAGCACACATAATAACCGATATGCTATCCTTAATAGCTTTAATTGTATACACAATGTGCTTTAAACGCTAGTATCTTGTAAATTTTGCCTCCTTGGTAATCCCGACTTGGAGTAAATGCCTTTGTAACTCTAGATCTGGTCTAGCATCATAGAGGTCGTTCTTAAAAGCCAACCCTTCATGAATTACGATAGTTTAAAGAAGACATGCAGTTGGCTTTGGACACCGTGTTGGAGTAAGAGCTGCTCGCCGAAATCAGCTTCCAATTCACCGAATTCGTATTTGGTACCTTCCCGATATGTAGTCGCGGAGTGGCCAACTCGAAACCCAAAAACTTGCTGGATGCCGTAAATTCTATCATGAAGTCTCTCGCATGTTTGGGATCTCGAATCAGTATAAATACTCAACGTATTCTGCTTTAGCAATATAACGAAGTGGGCAAGTAAGAAAGTCCAATCATACAATGGGATTACTTACCTTACCCTTATACAAGGAAATAGGCTTAACCTACAGTTCCTGGTATAAGTACGTACTTATTAATTGGGGACTCGAACGATCATGGAAGGGATGGATAGGGTTCAACGCAATGACTCCCATAAGTGAAGTTCTCCTAGTTCTAGTAATACAAGCTCGCTACCTTGTATGTGGTGTTTTTCATGTCATCAGCCTCTCAAGCCACAAGTGGCTTGCCCCTATTTGACCTATTCTACTTTAATAGCTAATCTAGACTTCTCAAAGAGTTGAAGTAGTTCAGGCAATGGAGGCGTCAACGAAATCTGTTCTCCTTCTGTATAATTGCTCGTCCTCAGCCTGGCCGCCCTAGCTTTGGGAGTAGAGATTGTAGCATCCATGCCCTCTCGGCTGAGAAAGATAGAGTCTTGCCTTAAGGAAGCCTCCTGCAAAGTCCATATGAGGAAACCAGGGATCTCTTAAAAATGTAATGACGCTACTTTCGCGAATTGCCTGCTTGGACCTGATCCAGTCCTAAGCTCTATCCCAAAGACGATTGCCGTTTCCAAGCCGAAAACGCTCATAACAACGACGGTTCCAGTTTGCCATTTTATTCGTTTCTGCCGCGACTGATTTCAAATCAAGGCTGGATATTGGCAACTAGGCAAACAGGTGCCTTGCCGCTTCAAATATTTTAGCTTGTCGGCCGACCTCAGCAGCGAATTTCGGCTCGGCAATCCTTTGGTTAATACATCCAACGTTGATCAAGATGAACTCTCTAGCAGGGAGTTTATTTCCCCAGCTCGTAGTCTTTTTTATGATATGTAGAAACTTGGTACTTGTGAATTGGTCGGAGTGAATCCCAGGGATTTCCCAAGAGACGCTATTGATCTGAAGAGGGGTGGGGCTTAGGCTTCCATATCATCACATAGCCTTCATTGGCCCCATGTATACGAAAGAGCGTTATGGTTCGGAGAAGCCTTGGAGCTATTGAGGTTTCCTGACGTGGAGCAGACGGCGGGGCCAGCGGCCGAGATCCTTCTCTTCTATCTCCAGCGCCGTAGCCATATGCAGTGGTGCTCTCAGGCCAGAAATTGCAAGGGGGGTTTTATACAGAACATTCTATATGTATAAATAGATTCGAATCATATATTAGGCGTCTAAACTATTGTATGTCTTGGTGTTTCGTCTGCTTGGAGTCGGGGTGGGTTCTACGTTGTTTTCGAGACAGGGGGTTTGCAGTGCCACCCGCGGTCACCCGGCGGATCATGATTAGAATTAATGCTGGAAGCAGCTGACCAAGGTGCCATTATGAGACGAGGTATGCTGTCAGTCTTGGCTCCGTGCATTCCACTTATGTAAAATATAAATGGTAAGAGAGTTGAGGTGCACGACAGGGGTGCCCTAGTAGGGGCGGGATGAAGTTCTGGTAAGACAATGTCAAGACTCGTCGGCGCAATATGATTTTACATCAGCGCTTCTCTGCTGCCTTAGTATTAATTCAAAGTTACAATCCATTTACACTCCGTACAATGGCTCGCTCGGATCACTTTATCCTCCCAGCCCTTTGCATTGAACAATTTACTATCTTGCCCCTCTTAGTCAAGTATTATAAGTATTACCAGCCTTTATTTATTGAAGCCAGTGGATTCTGAATTAAAGTTAAATGTAGAAGCAGTTTGTATACGGCTAAACATTAAAGCCTTTGCAATAGCCCTTATAAATCAGCTCTCGCAATAGCTTTAACTCAAAGGTTCGAGAGAGCGGCAAAATAGAAAGTGGCAAGTAGAGGGCAAAAAGCTAGAGGTAACCTTTGCTAGCAGGGGCAAGAAAACTATACCAAAATAGGCGTAGTTTTCCTACCCCTGCTAGCGGACATACCCGACTAGGTCCCTTTTACTGGCCCTGCAACTACTGTATGTACTTTTCTTTTTTTTTCACAGTATTGCACTACCACCAACTTGCCACCCAAAATTGTTGTGCACAGCCACTTAATGTAAGCTGATACAGTAGCACCACTCAGCTGACGACCATGTCATTCTCCGCAGCAATGAAGACATGGAAGTGTATATTTAAGCATAAGAAATCGAAATCTCTCCAACGGGCGTTCCGAGGACGAAGACGTATGATCTACACTAGGAGTGCACCTTACGCTACAAGACTCACTATATTCATGTGCCGGAATTATGGAGATGTTACTCGTTGGGGTAGCCAACTGTAGTTTAGTGCGCATCGCAGTGCGATGTAAAGGAGTGGGCAGCAGGATCATCTGTTTCACCCCCTCTATCAACTCGTATAGTTGTCCAATCCTTCACGGGCCCTCAATCTTCTTCGAGGTTGCCTCAAGGGATCAGACCAGCTTCTATGCCCTATATCTCTACCTCTTTACACAAATACGTACTTATGTTTGTGCTAACCATGTTCACCAATCTCCCATTCCCCACGTCTAGAGTTCTGAATTTGAGCTTCGTGCTCCGCTCGAGATGGATATGCCAATAGTAGCGTCAACCGAAAAATTAGATGGGCTTCCTCCATATCAATATGAGTCCCTGTCTTCGCCGTCACGATTTCGCCTACTGGAATTACTTCCCGGCGACGAAGATGACCCGGTCTCCTACCGCCTACATGCCGCAGACTGGAAATGCCCTCCCGCATACGAGGCGGTATCATATGCATGGGGTGATGCCAATCACACGCATCCCTCGGTTTGCGACGGTTTTCGGCACATGATCTCGCTTAATCTGAGAGATGGGTTGATTGCGATGCGAACCAAGGACCGTTCGAGGCTGCTGTGGGTAGATGCTGTCTGCATTGACCAAACGAATACCAAGGAACGCGGACAGCAAGTGAGCCACATGAGGTTAATATACGAGGGTGCATCAAGGGTACTGGTCTGGCTGGGGCCAGACGTGAATTTTCAGGGCAAGAAAGCTATCACTGCGATAAAGGGGATAGCGAGGGAATGCTTGAGGAAGGGTTCTGGCAAAATGGGGATCGATGAATTGTCTTTGAACTCGGTCGATGAGTTATGGGATGTGTTGCCGACGGAAAGGCTGGACGGAATCCGCAGCGTTAGTCCAGAAGCCTGGAGGGCAATGGCCTGGCTGTTCTCGCGACCGTGGTTTAGCCGCCTCTGGGTCATCCAGGAAGTGAATTCTAACCAGGATGTCCAGGTGCAATGCGGAGGTTCTCAGGTATCCTGGGATGTCACCGTAGTTGTGGCATCGTACATTGAACGCCATCCAACTATTCATCGTTCTTGGGGGTTCCCTGAGTCCAATTACTCTAACGCGTACTATATGCGGCGGCGATTTTGGCACCAGCAGGTTAGCCTGCCGTCGCTCCTTAACTGGGGAAGGTCTTTCAAAGCTTCCGAACCGCTCGACAGGATTTACGCACTCATGGGAATGCCTCCTTTCACTAAAATGCATCCTCCGTTGACGGCAGACTACTCCCTGTCGAAAAGGATGTTGTACGAAGATGTTGCAATAAGGTGCATACGCCAGATGCAGAATCTCCGTGTCCTCTCTTACAGTCAGCATTTCGAGGACGACAAGAGTTTCCCGTCCTGGGCTCCGCAGTGGGATCGTGAGGCCTGTTACAGAGAAATCAATGACTCCCTAACGAAAGTTCACTGGAAGGCTTCGGGCAACAAGGGTCTATTAACGGACGTCGAAACCACTCCCGGCGTCCTGAGAGTGACGGGTTTTGTTTTCGACTCTGTTGAAAGTGTGTCTCCACTTGGTGAGGCAGTGTGGTCTCACGGCCAACCGGATCATCCTATCGTCAAGTTTTGGGAGAGGGAGAAAAGGCAGCCAACAACTTACCCTACCGGCGAAACAAATTTGGATGCATTTTCTTTGGTAATGACGACAGGACTAGGCCAGAATCTCCGAAAGGCTTCAGAAAATATGGATGTGTTTAAGGCAAATTTTGCGGCATACCTCCGTCAGCTATCATGCTATAGCATACACGATCCTACTGCTTATAGGCCAGCCATAGGAGTCGAGAAAGCGGGGAACTGGTTCGATTACGAGGATCTTGTTCGCCATAAGTGTCGCAATCGATATCTTTTACGCACTAGAAAGGGGTATCTTGGCCTGGGTCCTGCTTGTCGGGTAGGAGATCTCGTATGCATATTGTTTGGCGGTGAGGTTCCGTTTATTCTCCGGCGGAAAAAGGGGTACTTCCAGTTTGTTGGGGATGCTTATGTGCACGGAATCATGGAGGGCGAGACTATGAAGAACCCCGACATATGTAAAGAAACACAGTTCGAGATACATTAGCCAGCCGACTATGCATACTGTAGCGCCACGTGGCTGTAAGAAATTATGGGGGTTTCCATCGCTTACTTCCATTATTACCGCTTCTATCACAGCCTGCAGCAACCAGTTCAGTCCCTTCTAGGTAGCTTCGTCTCAGTCAGTCAGTTCAGATAGGTCCCTGTTATCAGCTTAGCTTTGTACCCGCCTTTATCTTGTGTGCGTCGTTACCCTTGTGAGGGTGTACCGGGGACTGCCAAGGGTTTCAAGGTCCAGCCCGTTGCAAAGAGCCCAGAGGCCTACTGTAAGTGAGCCCGTGGGCTTTGGTGGGCAGGATTCGATGCGAACAATCTTCCACATTATACAGTACTACTCACGCCCCGCGCTTGCGTCTGGTCCTGCGAACATCCCGTGTCCGCATTCTCGCTCACGTTTTGCTCCGAACATCGATGGCAGACAGCAACGAGAAAGCCGCTGCTAAACCGTTATCGGAAAACGAGCATGTAGAGAGGTCACAGGCACTAGACGATGTAAGTGACCCAGCATCCTCCAGCTATATTTGGTGACACTCATTCCTTAAATAGGATATCGCTGCTATTGTAGCTTATTTTCTACCAGACCCAGATAGCCCTACCGCCAGCGACCAAAATTCTCACCATGTTGTGCTCAGAGGCATCCGGGCTACCAGCCTTGCTATCCGACGACAACAGAGGGTGCTCCGGGAGGCTAATACAATATCATCCATAGGTAGCGTCGCGCCGCGCCACGGTTCCCTTGCGGACACAGTCGAAATTTTCATCAAGCCGTCTGTGGACTTTGCCACTGTACTGAGGTGTCTTGAGAACCTACTGCGCCTTCTTCGATTCGCTGGCACAAACTCAATACATAAAACTGCTGTTCTTCTCAAATCTCTTGACGCGGCCCAGAAACATGTCATGACATTGCTGGAGGAGTGGTGGACAGGGCGTAGTGGCTGTCCAACAAACGTCCTCGTCAAGACGTATCTTTTCGGCTATGCGTTAGCTTACGAGGGAGACGAGACATACGACAGGGCATCTCGGATTATAGAAGAATTGGCGCCTGCTGAAGACTTGAAACTCTTTGGGACGGTCCGGGGGCAGTTTGATAATTGCAACGGGGCCATCTACGAAGCCATTATGACAGATGATGCGAATCTTAAGCCTGGACAGCGATACATGAACCTGATAGAGCAAGCCTCATTGTACGATGATGAGATGTTCCGCCTTTTCCTCAATGACTTAGACTCCACAAGAGTGGACCCAAAGCAGTCAGGGTACCGGCACGATGTTCGCAAGTTTGCAAGCGAGAAAGCAACGGCCACCCGAATTGGGTACGCTTGCTTCCGGTACGTTGAACCATATCTGAAAAGCAAGGATCAACTCCATGAGACTGCCTCCAATAGCGACGATAGGGTTATGATTAGGGACGTTGGTCGTATAATTCCCACAACGGCGGAGCCCTGCCCGTGGCTGCGAGAGCACTTATCTAATAGCGACCAAAGATCTTCCTTCCCTTATTATCTCTGGCATGTTGGAAACCGCTGCACCGTGCGCGTTGCGGATGTTCTTGAATCTCAGATCGAGTATGCCATCATAAGCCATACTTGGGGGAGATGGAAGGAAGAAGGTCCAGGCGCCCGGATTCCAGGAGTTCCTTGGTTAGTTCCACGGAACAGTCTTTTTGACGTAGAAAAACTCCCCCCCATACTAGAATCTGCTGGCTTTTTTGAACCATATATCTGGATGGACTTGTTATGTATTCCGCAGGAAGAGTCCGTTGAATGGCAGGTAAAAATCTGCAAATTGGAGCTACCAAGACAAGCCACAATATTCCAGAAAGCAGCCACTGCTGTTGCTTGGCTTCATGATGTAAGCCATTGGTCAGGGATGAGATGGGCGATCTTGTGGTATGGTCTGAGCTTCCTCAAGATCAGCCACTGCAAAGCTCTCGAGGGTAGCGATACTCTTGGGAGGGCTATTGACGTAGCCGAAAAACGTTCATCTGGTCCCGCTGAACTTTTAAAGACAGCGACAGACAAGTCAGGAGTCCTCCAGAGGACCCCATCGGGTTGGTTATCTTCTCTCTGGACTCTACAGGAGAGCGTAATAAGACCAGACATGTTACTACTAGACTCTAACTTTCAGCCCATCTTTTCACGAAATGCGATGGCCATTACGGTGGATAGTTTAATCACGCTCCAAGCCAGGAATGCTGTCGACTCGATGAGCGAAAGTTATCCATTGTCCACAAATCTTTACCCCAGAGGCGCCCGAGAAATACGCGACTGTTTAAGGGGAATCTTGAACTTAAACGACATATCCCGCTTTTCAACCCTCATTATGGGTCGAACACGAACATGCTCGCATTCTCGTGCTGCCGCCATTATGTCTGTGACTGGAGCAACAGATTGGTTCGAAGGCCGAACACTTGAGCAGTTTCGGGGATCTGCAGACACGGACCGCATGATTTTTGGTCTATACCCATGGGAATTTGTGAACGAGGTGTATAAGAAAAGCGGGCCATCCTTTTTCTCCTGTTGGATTACGAAGGCAACATTGAGAACAACCTGGGACGAGCAGAATTGTGCAGAGGTGGTCCACACTCTACGCGGCACGATGCTCCCGTTCCTATCAGACGATGACGAGCTCACAGGTGCGTCAATAATTCCAGATCCATGGTTCTACCTCCTTGAAAGCCATAAGTCGACTGAGAGCTGGGTGATCAACGTCAATGGTAGTGTTTTACTTCCAACAGTCGGTGTCATCACTTCTAATTCAACCGCCAACGATCGTACACACGGACCACTGGAGTGCGGAATCTTCGGCAATGATCCTCAAAACCACCAGAACGAAGAAATCGTGAAAAAGATGGGCACAGACTTGATCTCTTGGGTCCAAGGTTTCCGCGGGGAAGCATACGCCATCTGTACAATGTACTCAGCCCTTACAATGAAGGGGATCGTTCTTCATCGTCTGGATAGCCATGTTCCATTCGTGAAAGCCGCCGTTTTCTCCACAATAGTTGGGCGCAAATTTGACGTTCCAGAACCAATGGAAGTCCAATGGGTTGTTCAATGAAAATCGAAGGGACCATCGAAAATCCTTCCCCTCCACTCTTCTTTAATAACGGTGCTTCTGGCAGAATGCTGAGAAAATTAGCATATCGCCAGGGTAAAGCATTGATATTATTATTTACTATATTTATGTTGCAGGTTGAACGTGTAGGATAAGTTGGAACTGCTACTGCTGTGAGATGCGATGTATTGCCAGGACAGTGAGCTTTCAGGGCTAGCAGGTTTGCACCCCTGGTCACTGTGGCTGGAGATGATGACCACCTTGGTCTAGACTAGTGCTCCATTTTATTTGAGCCCGACATCCAGCCACAATTTTAAGTCACTATCGCGAGCCTAACCCCATGCCGCAGCATGAATCCTGTCTTTACGAAGGTCACTCCGTATCGTGGTATGTGAAGGAAGACGGTGCAGTTACTGTTTGGGTCGATGAGTGAGCGTCTTTCAATTCAAAACTTTAGATGGATTTGCTCCAGAGTCAAGATTCACTGGTGGCCACCACTGGATAGCTAGTAGATTGGAGTATGTAGGCCAGGGCTCAATAGCGTTGATTCTTAAACCAGTCCTATATGCTGGGGGGGTTTAGGTCCTTATATATCTAGGATATTCAATACAATAACTCCATGGGGTGTCAGTTACCTTGCCGCGACCCTATCTCCTGGCGGACAATCTTACCAATCGTACCAATCTTACCAAGCCATTCGACCATGGCCATTTTAAAACCGCGGTCAGGTCTATGGAATTGGCGTTCATGTCGTCTGAGGCAACCGTTACATTGCTTACTACGCGCGCGGGGAGAGGGGAAAACCTCCGCGATGAAACAACCTCTCTGTGTAAACCCTTGAAATGATTAATCCAATTGATCAATCTTCTCACATCATTCAGGAATAAATACCCTCAATACTATCAGTTTCTTTATAACGTTGACCGAATGGTACGAATGCATTCCTGTCACTCTTCAACAAGTCACGATGGACACAAGTCAAAGGTTTTGACTCAAAACGCCTGTGACATTGCCGACAAGCTGGAACGGTGGAATTCTACGGCAGGGGGCGATGTTGTATTCTCTCTCTATTATGCCTGGTCTCCCAAGTGGAACGAAACTTTCGAGCGAGAATGGAACGAATACGACCAGCTCGAACAACAGCGCATTATGTCAGGGGCGCCACGTTTACCCTGGCAAGAAAAGAAGGAAGACGAAAGAGCCTATATCATGAGAGCGAGAGACCGATCATACAAGCCTATGAGTGACAGACTGTGGAAGCTCTGTCCACTATGGGTTCACATGCGACGGTATTTACGGAAGCCTGAACGTCTTATCCACCGATGGAAAAGTTGGGATACTGTGCTTCCGGATTGGCACGAGTTCATGCGCTTAATGAGCCTTGATGACTCATTTCGCCAAACTCTTTCACCCGCTCAAAAATCTTCCTACGAGGTTCTCAAAGCTTGGTGGTCGGCAGCATATTGCGACCCGAAGCTTCCAAACGCTGCATATTCATACATCAAACAGCTAGTGGGTAGTCCATACGAAGAAAACCCAACTCTGAATAAACATTTGGCCAGCGCTACAGAGGCCCTTACTTCGCTATCTTTATACCATTCCTCGTGTTTTGCACTCTTCCTTGGCGAATTCCATCCCCGGGCTTGGGAACCATACACGAGTTACAACACATTGATGTCGTTACAGGGCAATCGATTCCAAGCGGGGGTACAGGCCGTCGCCCAACAATTTGCACATGCGGCCTTATTTCCAGGTCCATCTAATAAAGCACAAGCCTCGACTTATCCAGAAGTTTTCCAAAACAGTACCCTTATTCGTGATGAACTGCAGGCTGCACCCGGTCCCTACTATCTTTATAACACTAGTTGCATGCGGACTATTGTCACCTCATCGCTACCAGGCTCTCCAGACTACGTTTGCATTAGTCACACCTGGGGTCGATGGCGTACCAATGTAGATGCATTTATCGCAGGGGTGCCGTGGATGGTGCCTGAAAATAGTCTATACGATGTTCGGGACCTCCCACGACAACTAGGTGAGCTTGGATTCGAGTATGTTTGGTTTGATTTGTTTTGCATCCCACAAGATGGGAGCCACCGCGCACAATTGGAGATCGCCAACCAAGCAGCTATATTCAGGCGGTCTAAGCGCTGCATTGCCTGGATAAATGACGTCGAGTCATGGGATACACTCCAGAGTGCTTTGGATTGGCTCGCCTTGAAGTATATAAGAGCTTCTTCGAAACTCGAAATACCAGACTTCGATGAGAAGTTGTGCTTGGCATCTCATGCGGCCTCGGGTTCGCTGGGTAGTCTAATGCGGATAGAACCAAACATGAGAGCAACCGGAGAGCCATCATTTTGGTTCTCGTCCTTGTGGACTCTACAAGAATGCGTATTGTGCCCTGACCTAGAACTCTACTCGAAAGGTTGGCAAAGGTTAGAAGATAGACGCGGCGAGGCTCTTCCGCTAAGGCCGCTGATGGTATTCATTCGCGAGGCTTGGGATTACTGCTGGCTGGATAGCCCTATACATACCCCATTCAGCGATCCCAACACATATTCAAGGGACTTTGTGAGTCGGAGGGGACGTGCTGATAGGACTGATGAAAACTGGGAGGACATTCCACGCGCGGTTTATCAGACGCTCAATCTTTGCTCACTCACTCGCCTCGACAATGTTCTCGCGGTAGGATCTCCATCTTCAATCCTCACAAATGCAAACGTACGACAATCAACCGATAGTCGGGCACCGGCTATCATGTCAGCCCTTGGCGTTACCGAGTGGCATAGGGCAGGCACCAAGCGGAAACAGAAAAGAAAGAAGCCGGCGCGACTGGTATGCGGTCTATACCCCATCGAGTTCGTTCGAGAAACGGCTCAGAAATATGGCTGCTTATTCTGGGAGACCTCAAATGCAAAATCATCTATAGAGGACATCACTATCAGAGATGTGTTTCTCAAAAGAGATAGCATTGGCAGCATGCTACCATTTGCCAATGTTCACGGGTGGTCTTCTGGCATTGCTGGCTCGTTCCCGTCTAACAAGATCGACTTGGTGCAACACGAGGCTGTATTGACTTGGACGCCGCAGACTGATGGCAGCGTCACTATAGCCCAGGTTGGGATACTAATGACATCTGACGACCCTATTAATCAGGGGCTTGTTGGGAGATTAGATTTCAGTAGGAAGTACGCCGCAAATGATGACTTGTCTCGGAGACTTAAAGAGGCCGCAGGCTCTCGTTGCGTGTATGCTGTGGCGCTCTACGAGGACTGTCATGTTCAACATGGGTTATTACTTCAGAAACTGCGGTATACGTTTCTAGGCAGAAGCTATCTTGTCAAAATCGGGAGCTATATGATTCAAAATGTTTCACTCCCTCCTAGCCGGCCGGTAAAGTGGACAGTTTTGTAGCAGTGCGGCACCTTGGGACAGATATGGTGCCTTACGCACAGTATAATTAATACACATGCGAGACCCTATACGTACGACGGTAATGAGACTCTCCCAAGCATAGGTAACAAAGACATTAATTGTTCTTTCTTATACTAAACTTCCCCGTTTGTGGTACCGGCGTCGAGGGCGGATATAAGTGTGATAGTGCTACTCAATGCCTCACTCACCATTTCTCTGTAGAGTGGGATGAGTCTCTGCCACATATGAACTCGGCTTAATGATAGGTGGATCAACGGAGCTCATCGGGATAGTTGAGTCGCTATTCGATCCGTTCCAGGCGTGTTTTGATGCATTCGCACATAATGAGCCACTCTCCACAGATTTACGATATCGTGGGTTCGAGGGCGATGATGGCCAGGTCCGTGTAAGGAGAATTATCCGACCAAGGAAATCGGGAGTTATTCCGCATCTAGCAGTCAAGATCCTCAAACAAGGATGTGCGAGGCGGGCCATGAGGAGGGGACTCAAGTCGGTTATAAAGGCTGGGAGTTGGAGCCCGGTTTCGATATCCATACCGCATAGGGTAGCCTTCCTTAACAGTAGGGTCAACAAGTATAACTCCTAGGGAGGTGAACAGCCTACGGTTAGTCATGTATTAAAGAGCCCAATTTACATGTGGAATTACCTAGTGCCTGGCAGTTTCCAGAGCTGCTGTAGTCCATCTACATTGAGTCTTTCGTTCTAGTCAATCTTACTACACTTTCACCATCGATCTCATGCTATTAATTGAGGTCGTCTTCTGGTCTTCTGTATATGTTGAGTTCAGTCGGTTCTTCTCTGGCATTTTGCAGCAGTTCTTTGGTCCTGAAATACCACGGTCTCGCGAATCGAACTCTGATCCATTTCTGGCGCAGAACACTCGCTGTCAGATTTGGAGGACCCATCCATCGATCTCGGATGCTGTGCCACGAAGAATCATCTATATGGCCGCGGAAAAAATTCCGATCTATATCAAACTTTGCCCCTAGTGTTTCAATCAACCGTCTTGAGAGACTTTCGACAAGAATCAGTCGAATGGCTGTATTCTCTACAGACTTTATTTTAAGGGACATTTCCAGTTTATGCCATTTCGTGACTTTGTTGTGGTTAAGGGGAGCTCCCGTGGAAGAGGAATCTAGAATCGAAATGTTTGTCCTTTGAGCTCGGTCTTGCCTTTCTGCTTCATTCTTGCGAATAACCCCCCACTTCAGCGGCGTAGTACCGACCTCTGTGAAGTCTGCTAGATACCTGAGGTGAGACCAGGCGGTGGATATCAACTTAATGAACCTAAGATACGGATAATCGACTCTAACTTAAAATCAGTAACCCATACTATAGTTCCCGTGCATTCCCACTCACCTTTCTGCACAAGAGGGATTTGAATAGTGGCGCAGCCGCTTGGGCTTGTCCGTATAGGTGCTTACGTATTAACCTCCCATTCCTTGGAGATGGCAAGTGGAACCGAATCGTAGACGTCTCCACCATAGTAGGGATCTCCAGCTTCTTCAGTATGTGGTAAGATCCTCGGCGTCGATGCTACTGGTGATATGTCACAACTGCTTCGTCTTTCTGCACCGGCTCGGGCCATTCACTTGCAGGTGTCGGATTCTGTATCGTTATCATTGTTTCAATAGGCCCCTCAACAACTCACTAACAGTGCTGCTCAGACAAACAAATACAGGGTGAAAAATAGACTGGTTTACGGAATGGGGAAACTTCGAACATAAAGAGAAAGAGCATAATTTGTAAGAACATTGCGGCTGAAACGTAAAAACTCCGTCCCCGACAAGATGCAGACTTCCAAGCCCCTAGCTGCAGCTCCGTCGCTTCAATACGAAGCTTACCCCGCATTGGGATACCTGTTGGGGACGGTGCCGTCACTGCCAGGTTATTAGCCCAAAAGGCTTGCCAATAAAACGGCTACTATGTTATTTAGAGCCAGATCAGATATAAGATCAAGGAACGGATATCTACAGGATGCCGCTAGATAGTCCGAGACGGTTCCGAGGAGGCCTGGATGAATGAGAGGATGCCTTTGATCCTCATTGTGATAAGGGCGCTTCACGTAGCTAATATCGTTGAAATGGTTTTTTATTTTGCCTATGGACTTATAGCGGGTTCGCTCCACGACGTAGGAATAGATAACTAGCGTGTTAGGTCGAATCAAAGGCAAACTACCTTGGGTGCTACACGTGATCGAAATGACCAAATCTCATGACTCGATTGCGAGTAGAACATGCACTAGAACGGTCATGCTCGGGGAACTTGACTCTCAACTCCCCGGAGAAGGGTTTGCAGGCTCTCCTGACCTTCTCTGTAGCGATTGTGATATGTGATAGAGAGAGTAACCTTGAGAGTTTCAGGGCCGTCACGGCTGTGACCAAACAAAATACAAGATTCCTTCTCGGCGCCGGCCGTGCAGCTCCCGCACATTTGCTGACTGAAGCCGTCGGCAATTTTGGCTTCCGTGGTTGCTGAATTTCCGAAGAAGGAGTATCGAGATACGTGCATCGCGAAGACGACATAGATCTGGTAGCCTAACCAGACGTACTGAAGGTGGACTGGCATCCAGACGATAGACACCACGAGTTCCAGGGGGAATACGCAGAAGAAAAGGACGACGGACGCCAGCTGCACGACCTCTCTTAACCGATCCCGCTTCGGGTGCCCGTAGTGTCGGAAGAATTGAAGGACTAAGGTCGAAGGCCCGGTCAGCAACATGAAATTGCCGTCGGACTGAGGGCAGTGTATCTGGAAATTGAAACTAGGGTCGTTTGATGATTGCGACGTGTCTGATGCTTGAATGAGCTGCTCGCGCCGGAGAGCAAGGGCTGTGCTCACGAGTCTAATGAATAGGGGAACGACCCAGAGCAGAGCCCACGGTGAATACCAATTCACAAAGACGCCAATGGCAGTGACAATGGCGGTGAGTTCGGATGTAATAACCCCAAGAAAAACTCTGAGACCAGGTGTCTTGGTGTCCTCGGAAACGAACCGTATAGAGGAAGCCCTGTCTGCAGGTGTCGCGGGCGTTATTGTGAGATGGCTAACAGTAACCCTCGCTCGGAGGGCCTGAGGATTGCCCTTCTCGACATTATCGGGGGTTCCATGTCCGCCGTGACTGTGGATGGCGGGCATACGGATACGGGCCAAGGCTCGAGGCCACAAACAGTTCCTGAGGGGTTCGGTGTGTGTAGGGAAGTTCTCATCTTTGCTGTGCATCGTATACGTCCAACCTAATTCAGGGAAGAAAGCGGTACCGAGCATGTGCCCCTGTTGAGGACCCTTGAGTAGTCCATGCTGGAAAATCTTGTCCATGACCAACAGGCCAGCCTTGTGGAGCGGGCCACTCATCGGCGTCAGCAAGGCCACGGAGGGCACCGACGCAAGCTTGAAGTGGGAGTAGAAGCGCTGCGGCCACAACAGCCGTTCGAACACAAGGGTGGTCGCAGCCTCAGCGCCAATATATCCAAGTACAGCACCGAGAGCCCCGTAGACATTGTTCCCCTGAGTTCCGCCTTGTTCGGCCGAAGACGGCGGCGACACGGCCGACGATGCTAACAGCGCACTCGACTCGGCCATGATGTTCTGCGGCCGATAACTACCGAGGTAATAGAGTGGATGTTGCATGATGGGGGAGCGGACAGGGTAATAAATATATCAGCTGGTACTTGTCGACAGTGGCTATGGGTCGCGGACGATCGCCACCCAATGATTTCGGCAAGGCGAAGTGCAGCTTTGATGCAGGATCAGGTGGGGGGATGCAAGGAAGCGGAACGATAACGGCGGTGGTGATACGTGAATACCGAAGACCGTAGAAACGGGATGAAAAAGACAATTGTAGTATATAGAGAAAGGGCGAAAGTTGAGATTCATCCTACCTACCTACCTAGTAGTACCTAGTAGACCTTAAGTATCATTATTGCTATTGCCACTCAACACGATATGTACTATGTAGCGGAGGGGTAATGGAAATACTTCGTTTGCAGTAAGCGGGGCTTACAAAAGTTGGACGGTGGTGTGGCGTGTATACATAACCTCGATTGCGTGACATCATGATATTCTTTTTCACGATAATACCGTAGTCGGTTTGGTCGTTCACCTACCAATGAACACACGGAAGTATGTTCGACACACACAGTAAAAGTCATCGAGCCAGTGGCTGATTGGTATGCATCTCGGCTGTGCATCAATCCTTGCATACAGTAACAGTACTAGAATTACCTATACGGGGGGAGGGGCTGATTGGAGCCCTCCAAAGCCGGCAGATGTGCTGGAAATACATAGAGAAGTACATGTAATACTTACAGATAATTAGTGCAAAGTACTAGATACATTTAATTGCTGATTACTTAAATTATACGCCGAGGCCCTACTTACTGTCGAGGAGGATATTTATTTATAACTGCTAGAAGCTACCGAGGTAAAGGTAACAATTACCCCCTTGTTACAACCACTAACCCGATTTGTTCATTCTTGGGCCATTGGTGCATATCGGCCACCTTGGGCGTCGTAAAACGGCAAAACTATGAAAGAATGGTCCAATAGAATGAAAGTGCAATTGTAGCGATTAGGATATGCTCGCTCCCTATCGTGGCCAACGCTGGTGATATACTTACAGTACAGCAGTAAGTCGTACTAAGTACATAGTAGATGGTCATTGGTTTACAACTGTCGCGGGGGTGTGGAGTAGCGATCAATCATCGGAAGTGAACCAGTGCACTCTCCAGAAGCGATCTGTACATAGTATTTACAGTAGCGTATTCAGATGGTCTAAAGTCTGAGCTCTACACTAGATCTAAATAGAGGTTGCAAAATGAGCCTATTTACACAGGGGATTATAAGGACTATACTTAGATCAGCCGACCTATCGTGCATGGGGTCTCATAAGACCCACTTATCCGTGACAACAACAAATCCAGCTGAGGCTGAAGTTGTGTCCGACTGCTGCCTGGAGTATTCTCTAGTTAATGTTTTGGATCTGAGCTCCTCGACAGGAGGGGCCATCATCCTCTTAGGTCGTTTCCTCTGTGGCCACAACATCTCGCAGACCCCTCGATTCAGTGTATCGTAAAACCTCCGGCAGCTGAAGTATAGCCTCTTTCCAGAGGCAGATCCGAAATTGTTGCAAATAGCGCAAACGGTAACATTTTTCAGGCAATAGCATAGAGTCTATTTATTGCCATGAGTCGAAATGAGATAGAAGACGAAGAGGCCAGGCTTGGCTCTTGGCCACGACGTCTTCTGCACGTCCCAACAATGACCTCTTACGGATGGGCGCCGGGGAATATGTATGGCCGGTTCAAGGAGCCGGCTTACAATGCCATCACGTATACCTGGGGACGTTGGCGGCTCAAGGACCAAGAGCATCCTCATGTCCCAGCTCTTACCATTTCCGGAGTGCCGTGGCAGATACCAAGGGTGAAGCCGAGCGCCTTCACGGCTGCGCAACTACACAACGTCATCCAGCAAGCAACCAAAGTGTATTCACAAGCAGAAAATCCACACATCGACTATCGCAATTACAAGCAATTCCAGCCCACTGAATTCATTTGGCTCGACATTGCTTGCATCGACCAGCGAAGTCATGTACGTCGATCTGCGGCTGAGATTGGACGGCAGGCTCAAATTTTTCACGGAGCTAGACAAGTCTTTGTATGGCTGGGGACAATTAACAGCACCACATTGAAACAGTTAATTCTTGAGTTGGAAAAGTTGCATCGGCTGATGGTGAACTTGAGAACCTCTGATAAACCGAGGCATACTACGTCGGTTGTTGACCAGTTTAAAAGATTTCATATTTGTTTCCGGACTATTCTGAACGATCCATGGTTTTCGTCCCTGTGGACCCTGCAGGAAGCATACCTGAGGCCAGATGCAGTCCTCTTTGGCCACGACGCAATCCCCGTTGTAAACGAGGACATCGGAGAGACGCATCATATCTTGTGGGATATACTTGGATACTGTGAAGAGTTCTTTGCTAGGAGAATCGAAAATATTGGGGAACCTTTTCCCGCAATCCAGCGACTTCTTGAGAACTCGGGACTCGAGGCTCTATCCTCTCTAAATGGCCTAGCTGCGTACATAGCAGCTAACCACCGGACGACATTACGAGACGAAGACAGGGTTTATGGGATTCAGCAGATCTTTCGCCTTAGAGTGGGAAAGTCTTCACCGTTGAGTCGGCCTGGCACTTCGTACACCCGTCAGGAGTTGGAACTCCAGCTCGGTGAGCAGTTGCTGAAGTACCATCCTGTACTTAGTCAACTTCACGTCTCTACCGAGCCAGTTCCGATAGGTAGCGGCTGGTTTGTAGGTAAATCATCTACTGTCCCAAGCGAGTTGTTGGGGAACGTGAGCAATAAGGAACCGGGCTCAAAAAATACAGAGACGCCGCTGTGTACGCTCTCTGTTGTGGCTGTCAAAGGAAAGCACTGGGGCCACTTTTCTGGGACGCTAAGCAAATTCTCTAAGCTACAGGCGGAATTCGAGGAGCTCGAGGATCGGGCAAGTCTGCGAGGACTTAGCTCTAGCAGCACCTTGATGATGGTGCATCTCAATAAAACACCAGAGCTATCGTCGTCCCCGGAATATAGAATTCATGGCCAGCAACCCGTACCGCAGGGTGACTGGCAGCGCCATATTTGTCGCTGGCTAGGGCGGTCTTTCGAGAAGAGGGAGGATCTCTTTGTCTTATTGTTGGGACTACGCAAGAATGACTTCTATAATACGATGCTGGGGCTTATTCTACTCAAGAGCCGCACACGGGACGGATTTTCCTATTACCGGCGGGTTGGCTTATGTTGGTGGGACCCAGTAGATGAACTGGGCGTATATCGTAAGTGGGATATCATGGCTAAATTATCAAGGCTACACGAGGAAAGTTTTTGGACGCGTGGCAACGGGTACTTT
Organism: Xylaria acuta; assembly: GCA_022495125.1. Lineage (NCBI taxonomy): Eukaryota > Fungi > Ascomycota > Sordariomycetes > Xylariales > Xylariaceae > Xylaria > Xylaria acuta. Next base: position 247,036 of record MU383122.1, on the reverse strand, counting down.
GGCTAGACTATGCACATTTGGGGCTGGTTTTTCTGATTTCAGTTTATCACAGCAGCTTTTCTACTAAATTTAATGGCTGTTTAGCGAATTTGCACGTACAAGACGACGAGGCTATTAGCAATCTTCGCCCCATGCTGGTATGTTAGAAGACCCCATGGCTACATGCAAGTAGTGGGCTACACTATTGAACATAAGGGATGCGTCAATAGAAACGATAGAAGGGCGCACACACACTCAGCCGAACGTAGCCACTCCTTCGACATCCTTCGACATTCTCCTTCCGCCCTGTTGCGCTGACTGAGATAACGCACAAAGCCTAACCAGGTTTAGAGTTGGGCGCAGCGTCCACCAAGGGAGGGGGCGAGGGTAACAGCTGATAGGGGACCTGCATCTCTGCTGCGCGCAACTCGTATGGCAAATAGTGTATCGACCAGGCAGGCGAACAGATCACGCATTTCGCCCGAAAGCATGGCAGTTGGAGGTAACAACTGTCCGCAGGCCACCGTGACGGTCCGGGATCCCTACTACATACGCCTCTGAGCCGTGAAAAAGTATGCAAGTTGACCCAGTGAACGCTAAGAGAGTTCAGTGCTCTATTTCCTAAGTACTCAATTCACGGGTCGTATAATAGGGTGGATTCCGTTTGGGGCCTGACTGTGTGGTGTAAGGTTTGTGATCATTATCGTTAGACGGGATCGGGATCCCCTCGCCGCTGAAGTATAAACGATTTCACGTAGGCTGCATGGTTTTACACCTAATTGCCCCCTGTCAGGCTGTGAACGGGGCGGGGTAGAGCAGTACTGCTTACGTTCTCAGTTAGTAGAGCGTGCAGCTCGCAAGCGTCGCACCTATTCCATCGAGCATAGCGGTAAACAACAAAAATCCGGTGCAAATCCAAATCTTTACGCCTCCCCAAGTTATCCATTATTTGGCTATTTGCTGGGCCCAGATATGGGATGCTCCGTAGGGCCAGTTCTGGGCGCCGACCCGGAAGGAATTTCTACGTGGCCCAGACGACTCCTTCACTTGCCTTCCTATTCGTCACTAGAATGGCAACCTGGACATACCTACGGGCAATATCAACAGCCAAAATATAGCGCCATCTCCTACACCTGGGGTCGGTTTAGACTAGACACGATGCACAGCTTGACACAGGCTATGCGCAACGTAAAGGGGATTGAAATCGACAATTGCCTGTGGACCATTCCGCCGATCAACCCTACTAGGTTCACGGTCGACGAGTTTCGGGCGGCTTTACAAACGGCCGCTGCCTCGGATAAGAACGAGGACCATTCTGAATGTGATAGTCGTTTTGTTTGGCTGGACGTCGCGTGTATTGATCAGAATGCTGACGCCGGGAACCTCGAGATCGGTCGCCAAGCTGCTATATTTAGGGGTTCACAGAGAGTTTATATCTGGCTTACCGAGTTCCCATCTCCGAGACTAGAGGAAATTTTCGCCGATATAGTAGATTCATCCGCCAGTACGTATTCAAGTCGAGCGCAGAAGGATATGTGAGGCACCACTTCTAACAAATTTATTTGATATTAGGACTTCTTCATGTTGTACAGGGGGCGACAGAATCTACGGCAGAGGAGATGGGAGAGAGCATAGAGGTTTTAGACACCATGAAAAAGGCTCTAGATGATTTATGCAGGGACCCTTGGTTTAGCTCCCTGTGGACTCTACAAGAAGCTTTTCTTTGTCCCCAAGCCTGCTTCATGTCTCGAGACGGGCAAGTCGTATCGATGAAAAGATTGACAAATCTCTCAGATCTCTGCGAGCTAGCCTGGATTATAAATGAGGCGACAGAGTATCTGTGTGCGCAGTTTCCCGTCCCTGTTGCAAATCACCTGTGGCTTCAGCGCTGTGTGGAAATCGGCTCCATTATCAAAGAAAAAGGATACTTGGTTCTCAGATCTCAAAACCCAATGCTCCTATACAGTGTCGCCGGGAAACGTACTGCGACAAAGGATTACGACTATATTTACGGAATCCAGCAGGTCTTCGACTTCCGTCTTGGTAATTCTGCCGAGGGTGCTATACAGCGCGTATATAACCGATACGAGCTTCAAGTTCAACTTGGAGAGCAGCTGTTGCAAAAGTACCCTATTGAAAGTCAGATGCATGTATTCGGCGAGCCAGTAGAAGACCAACACGGCTGGTCCATTAGTATGGCATCTCGAATACCGCAGGAAGATGGGTGGATGCACATGAGACATTTGATGACCCAGAAGCTCATATCTGAATGTACACTGGGTTTATATAGGTCGGACAATCGGGCGCTTGGACGGTTCAGTGGAAGAGCTTGTTCTTTCGCAGAATTTCGGTGGGCAGCTTGCAATGAGGTCGGGCCTATGATGGAGAAGGGGGAAGGTTTCTCAATCGCCCTGGATACGATCCGACAAGTACCTCGAGACGAGCCGCCCGAGTATCGGACATGGGGTGCTGTGAAAGATCAGAGGTGCGGCAAAGAGCAAATACAACTTGCGGAGTGGCTGCAAATTTGCTATGAGGGATTGGCCTTCATAGTCTTGCTGCTAGGAAGACATGGAAGCCCGTTCTATGCCGGAGGAACGTGGTTTCCAGAACGCTCTATAGGTCTTCTTCTAGTAAACAGTTTACAAGAAATAGACAACCAAGCATACTGGAAGCGAATTGGATTTGCGGTTTGGGATAAGGAAGTTCATGACTTAATAAAGGTGTGGGATGAGGTTAATGGGCTCTTTGGGTAGAGCCTATTACAGCGATGTAGGCAAGTTCGGGAGAACCACGCGCAACCAGTCCTTGCGTTTCACACAAATGACAACCTTATTAATATAAAACCCTCTAGGTAAAATCTGAAAATGGAGTGCCCTACACCACTTAACAACTCGTGCCATAGACCACAACCTGCATCCATGGCCTAGCTTTTATACACAATAAAACTCCAGATAGATCTCTGCTATGCGGCCTATATTGCACCACTTAGACAGCTTCATTAAAGACTGTCGTAATTGTGCTAGAATTACATAACTAAAATGTATACTGTAAACTCCTTATTTTCTTTTCTTAACCGGGTCAAGTATCTCTGCGAGAATACTCATAGTGGATAAGCTGATACCTATATTTACGTTTACCTCCTGTCTATTAAAGCCGAGATCATCACCAAGCTTATTATCTACTACATCATCTTCTACAAGGTCTCTCAGCGGGCAAGATTTTGTGAGGATCGTATCTCATTGTCAACAATACTTAGCTAAATACACTCATTGTCTTCCGCAAAGGAGCAATTCCCATCATCAATTTCCCATTGGGCAAGTATTCCCCGCCAAAAGTAAGGTAGCCTGTAATCCACACACAGAATCCAAGGCGGTGGTGATATGTTGAAAGGTAATGCGTGTTCTGCCCTCGACAGCGAAGTAGTTACAAACCAGCAAATATCGTTAGCTCAGCAATACTACGCTAGATGCGTTAGCACAACAGCATAACTCCAAGATGATTAGCCGGAAATATTTTGACAACCAAAGCGAGGGCTGTGTCTGTCGGTCCCTAGTTAATATATGTTCACTATCTTATACGTGGTGGCTTTCATATTCCTTAACCCACAGGCCACAAGTGGCTGACCCCTATCTCACCCGCTTCGCTTCAATACCTAAAGTTGCCTTCAAGAGTTGCTAACGAACCCGTCTTCAGACCGAGATCCAACCAAAACTACCCACCAGGCGCGGAGGCAAGGGACAATGGGGGGAACCAACCATCTTCATCGTCACCTGATGGTTGGCTTGAACGTCCCAAATTCAAGCGGTCGCGAGCATGGTGCTAGTTAAAGAAAGACCTGACGAGGGCGTGTATAAGGCATTGCTGATCGCAGCCTTGCCGTCATTCCAGTCTGTACAGTTTGGAATAAAGCGGCAGACCGGTAATGTACACGCATTCGCCTTCCTAATATCTGATATACCATAATCCCCACAGTATAATTGAATTCTATAAGTGCTATTCGTTGCCATTAGTCTAATCTTATTACGCTTACGGCAGCAAGTGAATATTACCTTCCCACTGCGTTACTTTGCTAACCCCCGGAGCGCTCTTGTTGCGTAGAAAAAAAATTTCAGGCGTCCCCAAATATCCTTTAGGCACCAATAAGAGATGCAATCCTAATTTGCGTCGACGTCGCGACCTGCAACATTCGTGGACGCCTTTACACCTAAGAACTTTTGTCTGCTGTGCAGCCACTTTGTATACCAGAACTCATCAGATATTTACTTGTTCTCCCGTTTAGTCTAACATTTTCTTCATCTCTTTCCATGGTATCACCGGTTCCGTCGACTTTTCCATTGGCATTTCTACTTGACAATCCCATAGCATAATGCCAAGGCGTTGCCACACAACGTGTTCTCCGCGCCTTAGCAGGCGTACCAACAACCCAACGCCTGCATCAGACCGTTCATCTCCGTCATCGTCGTCCCAGATCTCTTCCAGCTTTCCTAGGTAACAAACGTGCAAGTCCGACCCAAGTGTATCTAGCAATAATTGTCCAAGTAGGCTTTGGTTCGATGCTGTCTCGTCTTGATAGACATCCCGTAACTCCGCGGGAATGTGCTCTTCGACATAAGCGGAAGAATCTAGCACAATTATGTATGCCGGCCATGAATCGACTTCATCCATTCCTACGTACCGATAGAATCGAGTCTGTCGTACTTGACCATCCATCTGCCAGCACTTTGTCATGAGGTCTGGGAATAGGCAAACCAAGCCTTCGAACTCGCCCCGTGATGAGGTATTCACAGAGATTCGGCATTGGCTATGAGGGTCAAGGCTTTCAAACTGTACAACTTGTGGTACCTCACATGATTGACTTATACACCAGTGCATACCGCTCTCTGGTTGGGAAGTATGGACAAATAGCTGAGCCCAAATAGGGGATTTCTCGTTCAGCTCACAAGAGAACTGAAGCTCCAGGTCACGCAGGGTGAAGTCGGACCTCGGGGACCGGCTCTTCCCTAAACTAAGGTTAAATACCTGCATGATTCCGTATATACGATCCTCCTCAAACGTTGTTCGACGCATGGCAGCCGCGGTGTAGAGGATTACTGGATTGTCCGGTGCGTACAATGCCAGTCGCATTATCTTTCGCTCAATCACTTGAATTAATTTGGTATCGGCCGATGATATTACTTGAGAGGAGCGATCCATTGAATCGATTATGTTTTGGATTTGGCCCCATGCTACAAGAAGATTGGAGAAGCCGAAAGGCTCATCATCGCCCATCCTTGTAAGCATCTCGCCGCCTTTGGCGATAATGGCCGCAAACGGCCTGAGGAAAGACTCCTGGAGAGTCCAGAGAGAAGTGAACCATGGGTCACGGTCGAGAATATCTAATGACCAGCGAGCCCGCTCTAGCCAGGTGCTGTCGACAGCTTCCGGCTCTAGGTCTGCACACTCTGAGAGTACCCTGGCCAAGTGCTGGAGATACTCAGTAGACGACTGGTGCAGCCACACGAATACAGAGTGCGCCGTAAGAAATATGGCCGCCTGCCTCCCTATCTCCTCCGCCTTGATGGCTGGATCTTCTTGGTCGATGCAGGCGATGTCAACCCAGATCCAACCCTCGTTACTACTAGCCTTAGCCAGGACTTGATGGAACTGCTCGGCAGTAAAGATTTCTGGATCAATAGATGGGACCTTCCAAGAAATCCCCTTGACCACGAGAGGCTTTGCACGCTCCGCATCCACTTGCCAGCGTCCCCAAGTGTATGTCAATATGTTGTATGGGGGTTCCTTCGTTTGCCTGTACATATTACCATTTTGTCGTTCGTAGGAGCGCATCTCAGGAACATGAAGGAGTCGTCGTGGCCATTGTCCGGTACTCTCTTTACCAATATCGAAGGAGGCTCTTTCGGATATCCCTTTCTCTGAAACACGGTATGTGTCAGTTCTCAGTGCCATTTCTGCTTGATCATTCGTGTTGTTGTCTTTGCGATTCAAGCTGTCGAGTAGCGAAGTAGATATTGATGTTGTAGAGTAAATGGAGAGTAATAGACATAGAAACCACTGTGAGGGGTAATACAGCTTATCGGGAAACATGTGGTGATAGGATAGTAGCTGACTATAAGAGGTAGGATTACTGCTACAGCCGAAAGGTGCTCTCCTGCAGCAGCGACCTGCAATTAGCAAGTTTAAGACCCATGTTTATCGGAACTCCTTTACTTGACATTCTTGAAGCGTCGAGCCTTGGCTCAGCCCAATCAGCGTGATTTAGGAGCACTACCGTTCTACGTAATCAACAGCACATCTATGCTTTGCCATTCTATAGGAAATGGACTCCATGCTACCCCAATATGTCATTACTTGTCACACGGCAAGGACCGCTAGGACCTGTCAAGACCTGTCAAGCCATATGTCTCAGCCTCGAACCAGCTATTGGTCGGCGACTATCACAGTCTCTGCAATGAAGCCTAGAATCGGAGCCCAACAAGAGGGGTAATAGAAAATCTCTGCCAAAGACCTGTATATAAATAGAGGGATAGAAGCGAGGTTACATTGGGGATCAGAAAAGGAAACATAGACTCCTCTAGACCCACAGAGAATTATTAGTTGAATATGAACCCTGTTCCAAGCCCTTGAGATCAAGCCCTTGTCACATTACCACTAATATGACCGCCCTGGAGGCATACGTTTTATATCTTGGAATTTCTTCTTAACCTAGCGTATAGACTATATGGTTGTTACAAGGGCTTGAGATCAAGGGCTTGAGAGTGTTCAGATTAACTAATAATCAACTATGGGATCAAAGGGGCTCTGCCTCCCTCATCCTCCCCTTTAGCCAAGGGCGGATTCTAGGCTATTTATATGCGAATAGCTTCATCCAAGTTTAGCAGCTAGGCCCCCTTTGCCTCTACCTTCGTATTGCTGTCTCGGATAGATCAGATCATACAGCAAAAGCAAACAGAGCTTTTGCCATTCATAGGCTCTGCCACCCGATTATATGGCTATTTACAGGGCGCGAATATGCAGTTCGCCAGACTGAGGGACCGATCTAGGTGTTAACCTAGATCGGTACAGGTCCCTAGGGTCCGTGCGACAATGGTTTACCAAAATATGTGTAGTTACTTTGCCCTTGCTAGCGTAGGTACCTAACAGGGAACGTTTTACTGAACAACAAACATTGTAAGTCCTTTCTAGATGTATAGGAGCGTTACAGACACAGGTTCCTCGATTCCAGTTCTCACGCCACTCTAATATAAACCGCATTCTTGTAATAAAACTCCGAGTTCATTTATATTATAATACCACTCAGCATGTGATGTGCAGGGAGAAGATAGTGGACGGGCTTATTATCACCATAGCACTCCGTCCATCTCATAAGTCCAATTCTTTCCCAAACTACCCTACTCGGGGATCCCGGGCTTCCTCCCGCGCTCTCGTCTTTGCCGCGATTGGCAGTTTGAATGCGCCGTTTACGACGATAACGGGCTACGACAAGACCAACAAATTGCACCACTGGGAGATTTGGTGGCGATGAAGAACCGAGAAGGGCCACCTTGAGCGTAGAGAATGATTTGTCTATGACAAGCTTCCTGTCTTTGCCATCGTCAATAGTGTTCCCATAGTACTTTTCCAATCTATCCACTGCATCCATGAACTGATCGTGACTTGGAAAATAGTCTACTGCACGACCCAAAACGATTTTAGACACGTGGCGATCAAGCATCATACCACGGTAACGGTCTAGATGCCTCCCCGAATGCTTCCTGAATAGCAAGTCTCTATCGAAAGTTCGAAGACCAGAAGACGGCAAAGAGGATTCTGCAAAGTCTCTAAGATTCCATGCTTTGACCTCAAAGTTTATACCGATGGTTCGCTCTCCGTTATTGCAAATTGTTGGCAACACCTCGAACCTGTCGAATAAACTCTTAACGACTTGACTTGGGTTCATGAAAGATGACCAAAGAAAATCATCAGCTTTGCATTTCTGCGTGATTAACCAGCTCTTCCTGGGGCGTTCATCTTCATCACTGTGGATAAAAATCTGTGATAAGAGAGGAGCGATAGACACTAATTTGGTCCCGAATTCATCTTCCAAGGCCCGGAGCCTTGCAAATTCGTCCGCTCCTAGAGGAGAGGGATCGCAACTAATGCCGTAGATCTGGACAATGCCGTAAATCCGATCCTCAACCCTCCCGACTCTCCTTCTCTGCGCGACTGAGTATGCAGAGTGCGGAAACCAGCTAGCTAAAACGCTGAGGCCCCTTTCGTCCTGCAACGCGATGAGGGATATGATGCGTTCTTCTATTGTGGAAATCAAGGCTCTCGTTTTTGACTCTGCTTCTATGCCAGCTTGTGAAGCAGGAAGCGATTTGCATTCGTCGTATCGCAAAGTTGCATGATGAAAAAAACCGCCCGGGACATTAAAGCCCCGCAACTCATCTATGTCATTTTTTATTTGCATGAAAGCCCATGGCGAAATTTGTTTCGAGGAACCCGAATCCCCCGGGTACAAGTCGAGCAGTCCGTCGTCGAAGAGAATAAGGGCGTCTGGACGGAGAACCATTTCCTGAAGCGTCCAGAGTGATTGAAGCCATGGGTGGTCAAGAATTCTTCTCATCCATTGCTCATATGATCGCGAGAGTCTGCCCACCTCGCTCCAATGTCGCAGCAGGTCGTTAGGGCTGGTGAGTCCGACATCCCCTTCATTAACACAGACGACGATGTCCAAGAACGTAGTAAGTTTCTGCTTAGATTCAAAAAGGTTGTCCAATCTTAACGACGACAGCCAAGCAAACGCTTCCTCGGCTCTTTTGAAGATTTCAACTTGCCTGCCAATTTCTTGGCCGCGGATCTCTATTGCTTCTGGACCCTCCCCAGGATGAGCTTGGGGAATACAAGCAATGTCGACCCAAACCCAGTCACACGGAGGCCGTTTGCAGCCCAGCGCTACATATTCGATAGCCCGTCGAAAGGTGTTGGCGGAGAAATGATCGGGTTTGATTCGGGGGATGGGCCAGTTGATACCATGGACTGGCAGGGGCGTCGCCGTTGCAGATTGGTCAACAAAGAAGCCCCAAGTGTAGCTTAACACGTTGTATCGTGGTTCGGAGACTCCGTTATACGTGTTTTTGCCCTGTCGGACGTGCGAGGTCATCGTTCCAACGTGTAACAGTCGATGTGGCCAGTTTTCGCCCGTAATCAGCTCCACGTTAGTGCCAGGATGAGTCCTTCCGGCCCAGGGATTCGGAGGAGCAGGAGGCGGCGGTGGTGGGCGAGAGCAAGACATCGGTTAAGACGCCCGCTGTCGGTCACGTTTGCACGGGGGTCGTTTCCTTTCGTTCTAAGAGGAGGTGTTCACGACTGATGTGGAATGGGGGGTTACTGGGCAAGTAAGAGTTTCGCTAAAAGACACTAGCGCCTTAATAACCTAGGTTTACGTAGTACTTACTTATAATCTCTAACCTTGGAAGCATAGTTTAAGCTTTGCTAACAAATCCAACACCCTTTATTAAATGTTGGCCAGCTGCGGTATCGGCTAAAAGTTTACGGTAATGTTGTTAAGAAACTGGATACTTGTACCGAGCATTAAAACTATAAAAATAAAAAATAAATGATCACCTTGGCCTTTTTAAGCTTTATATATATATTTTTGCATCATTTAATTACCTCTATAAGTAAGTAAGTACTTGTTGCTGTTAAAACTTGGCAGGGCTGTCCTCAGGCGGTGATTGGATGTCTTGCTGCTCCTTGCCTCTTTTAGAAGCCGTCGTCTACAGCATTCCACAGCCTGTATTGAGTTGCATTCCGGCTCTTCGAGCAAAGTAGGCAGGCAACGCATCCAGCACCGCCACTATCCTGCCGACAGCTGAGTTGACCTACCTCGGGAGATTTGTCGCAGCCGCAGAGGTACTTCCTACTATGCACATCCCGCCACCAATTAGTTATTGGCTAGCTCCCTAAAGCACCGCCCCGCGTCAATGTCCGCGCCTCCGCGACAGTACTAGGAGAGAAAAGACCAGTGCAGCTTCCTAAGAGAAGCAACCAATGATGTAGAAACACGAAGATACAGCCACTTCGCTGCGGCCCGACATCGAGGCCGCATGGAGTTGGGCGTCTCGATGGCCGCGTGCAACAGCACTCAGCAGACTGCGCGGAGGTCCTCTTCGGCTGGTGCTTTTGACCTAGCGTGGGCTTTTCTGTACCGAGCGAGTGACGGGGCATATTTCTAGACCACCATGGTTTCTTCCTGCTTTTTACCACTTGATGCCTTATGTTTTCCAGGCAGCACGATTGCAAACACGAGGTTAACCAGCAAAGGCAGAAGAGTTCCGAGCCAATTCGGGCGCTTGTGAAGAACTCCCTCCCGGGACTCGGGACCCGACCTTCACCAAACACGAGGAAGCCTTGTGTTGGTAATGCCATCCTGCATCAATTCCGACAGTGAGACCTCAGTTGGTGATACATCAATCGGAGAAATGACTGTGAGAAGCTCCAAGCAATCATTTCCAAAACCTCCTCCCAGCCGGTGCCCTAGGACCGGCAAGAGTTGCGGCTCAGTTGTCGATGCCCCGTCCGAAACCACACTTTCAGATGAATATGGGCAGTGCAACAATATCGCACAGGATAAGAGCAGCTATAAATGAGTCTGACCTACCGGCCTCTGCACCAATCGCAAGTCCACTGGTGTTCGATAGCAAGATAGATAGGGGGTCGGTACTGCCCAGGGGACTGCAATTTATTTCCCAGCAACTAGACATCAGCACGTTTTCTATCAACACGGCGCAATCAACAGCATATGTCACACTAACGCTTAGGCACAGTCAACACGGTCCCAGGACATTTCCCACAACAGCGGTCAGCGAAATATATGATAAAATACGGATTCCCCCATCGATGGGTACTATCCGGTGTCCTGTGTACCGATTGGAAGGGAGGCGTGTATAGTGCGAGTAATCCAATGGAGCTAAAAGACAACCCATTACAAGACGTCATCTGGGTGGCATAGCATTGTTTCTATTGTTAGACTGTTTGTAGAGGACCAGAAGCCTGGAAATCGGGCTTCCTGGCCAAGCCGGAAAACAGAATCGTAGTGTTCTTGCGAATGCAGAATGACCTCGCTCGATCCACGTGCTATTTCCGGGTTGAGGACCAATGCCTACCAATCTGCGCTGAAAGGTTGCTGGAACTTACAGTTGAAATACCTAGGAAGCAAGATGTAAACTTTGCACAAGGTCTTGGTAACCTCGTCGGGACTGACGTAGAGCAACGAACCTAGGGAAAGCGAGGGGTCTTAAGCATAGGTCACTGAAACGCAAAATTATATGGCTCGAACGGGAGTTACAGCGCTACCGCTGTTCTCGGGACGATGGTGGTGTCGTACCAAGATGTTTGATCGATGTCGGAGGCCTTGGAACCCACCTGCATCTGGTGAACTCCGCCCCTCATCATGCCAATAACTAATTATGCGTTGAGCTATTGTTAGGTTAACGCGAAGTCGGTCCTTAAGACAACTGGGTGACCCTGAACGTATATTATCAACCCATACCTATCACCATGATGCCAAGAGTGAGTTCAAATTCATGTCTATTTACTCAACAGGGCTTGCACAGGTGGTTTGAACGCATATATTGGGGGAGCATGAGCGCTACTCGAGGCCTGGTGTGCGCTTTCATCGCAGTGTATAAGTATGCTGTCGTAGCCGGCCACCCGAACCAGGACTCGAATAGCCATCCAGACTAAAAAATCAAATAAAACCACTACCCAAACGCAATCCTCCCTTCCTTCCGTTCCGGCCATAGCTGGTTCAAGGCCTAGCCGGTGCGCTATGCGAGCCGGCCACCAACTGGAACTCGAATAGCTAGCCTCCACCGAGGGCGGTGGGTGGAATAAAAAACCTCCGACCACAACTAAAAACGTTTATAGGTCAGGGCCCCCCCTACCTAGGTACCGGGGGACGTGCGAAGGGTGCTGACCTGTTGGAGAGTACTGTAAAACACTCAGATTGTTCTACAGGGTTCAGGGGACCCACCACACAACTTCCCTTCTACAACACACACATATATACTACCTGCGTTTGAATTTATTTGTTTTTATTGCTTTTTTATTATTATCTAGTTTGACCTAGTTAGTTGGGCAGTTTAGGCTAGCTTTCAAGGCTTCACTTCCGCTCCGTTTTCGAAGCCAGGCGTGCTGGCACCGGCCTCGCTACGAAAGCTAGCCGAAATAGCTCACGCTCCCCCCAATACAAGCATGATACGAATTGCCTAGTGTGTGTGCCCTGTATGTGCTGTAGAGTTTCTTGTAATGCTGATGTCGCAGATAAGTGGATACATATATACCGTTGTTACTTCGCAAGTAACAACGCGTCGTTTTACTCCGTGACAGCTGAGCTCTGACTTATCCACCTTGAAGACTATACGCGACGCTATCCTGCTGCGTAGGCTGCTGAGGATTTAGTATATTTGGATCGATTCGATCTGTAATGAATTATGCTCCACACTGTTATTCCATGCTCAGAAAGCTTTAGGTATTATCCAGGATGGCAAGAATGATGCGGAATGGATGAGCAGAAGTTCTAAGGGGACCACAATGACGATAACCGTGAAATCACAGAGCTCGATCGTCGGAAAATTTTCGAAGCAGAAGATAACGACAGCTTCAGATAAATTAGCGGCGCTGTCCGGAGTGGCAAATGACTACATGTGAAGAACAATCTTTCCCCAGACAACCACTCAACTGGACTGTGGCACGAGAGTATACAGCTATTAGAAGCTCAAAGATTAGCGAAATACCGCGGAGTGCATTAAGCGATGGCTTATTAGGGGCATGTGAAGCATTGTAGCTTCCGGTCTCATTGCCTGTTGCTTGCTGCCAAGGCTGTAAGGATGCACACCGGTTTCGTACAAATATACGCGTATCATTTCTCAGATTTTACTCCCGAAATCAAGCCTTGAGCCTAGAAGCCAAACAATGTTATCTGAATAAAGCACTTAGCGGCATACGGCCAACCTACAAGACAGAAATACATTGCCTCCTTGATGATATATCGTAAGCCTAGATATAACATTGGGTTGTACTAATGCATCATCCAACAGCTCCTGAACTTTAAGCCGCAGTCGGGTCTAGTACTACTCTTACTCCGAAATAAATATCCTTGCGAGTCCCGGCGAGCAGCCAACATCTGATTATATTTCCTCGACCAGGCGATTGCAGGTGGATTACGCAAATTATGGACAAGAGAGATCTGACTGAAGCTTTTGGTTGCCGCCCAGGGGTGCCCACATGTGAATGGTTTTCTAGCCTGCGTAAATAAACCGTTTCTGGGCATAGTGATTCCTCAGATGCTGCTGAAGAATTTCTATCTAGGGCTGTTAACAGTAGTATCGATGCAGTAATGCACAATTTGCAAGGAACGGAAGGAATCTGGTGTAACAAGGGCTTGGAATCAAGGGCTTGGAATAGTCTTCAAATTGTAATAATCATATAGGGCGTCAAGGGGAGCCATGAAAGTCTTGTTCCCTTTTCAGCTAGCTGGGAGACCTGGGGTCTTTATTTCCGAATAGCCTCGCGCATAGTTACCGACCCTCGTGAATAGTTGCCGACCGGAATCGCCGCCCCGCCTCGTATCTAGGTATCGGCTAGTTCATATGTTTGATCAGGCAAACGCGGGCAGAAGCCTTAACGCGGTCTCCCGCTCATATGATTATATACATGATATGCAGACCTCGGATCCAGTCCATCGGGTCTGTGTGACATCTGGATTGTACCGGTTCCCTATTATCATGAATAGAGAGTTGTCAAATCCGCCCCCTGCTGCCGTTAGTTGCTGATATGTGCTCACGTTTGTAATTGTAATATGATATACGCATAAGTATGTCTTCCTTAACCGCGAGATACTATTTAAATATAAGACTATTACTAAAGAGTAAATGAAGTTTCTCTATGCATGAGGCCGAGGGGAGCAAAACAATTGACTCGTCGTGCTAATGCGATGGCTACTAGGAAGTATACAACCACAGTCGTAAAATATTAGCAAGAGTAGTAGTAGCTATGTACTGTACGTTATACCGCCTTTGCATACATGTATGGTAATGCAGTAGGTAGTTTAGATGTGATCTGCATGCATGCATGCATCCATAGGTACCTTACCCAACCCTCCGCGGCCCACATCCAATCGGAGAGTTAACCGCACGAACTCCATCCCCGTCCCGGCCATTCGGCCGATCGAACACTAGTCGGCTATTTTTCAGCAGTGCAATTACTAATCCTGAGGCTCTCCGCGAAGTGTTTTTGTGGATATACAATACCACGCTTAGAAATACTAGTCTTTACGAACGGCACAGCAGTCGTACGGCATATATCACGCATATGGCTATGCTATACGGCAGGTGTTATAGTATAGTCTGACAGAGTAAAACGGCGCCGTTGCTACTCGAAACTGTAACACCTATATTTGATCCCTGACATATGGTTATTCCAATTGATGTAGTGTCGGTAACGTACCTGATAGCTTTGTAATCCAGAGTATATGCCGATTCCTAATCTGCGTATTTCACTGAAGTATGCGTAGATAGCACTATAATACGCGAACCGGGCTGTTGACTCTGCTCTACATCTGCATATAAGCAAGATCCTTCACTTCGCCATCAGCAGTTATTTTATTCCATCAGCATCGCAACAATATTCTGCATTACCTCCTCTACAACATAACAAAGCAAACCACCCCACCAATCTTTCGCAATGGCATCATCAACCCTAAAGCCCATCAAGGCATACGGTAAGGCCGGGCCAAACCCGCCCAAGGTGATCATGGTCCTCGAGGAGCTGGGGCTGCCATACGAGGTGGCGGCGGTGCAGTACGCGGATGTCAAGAAACCTGAGTACACGGCCGTCAACCCGAACGGTCGCCTGCCCGCCATCCACGACCCCAACACGGGCCTGACGCTGTGGGAGTCGGGCGCCATCGTCGAGTACCTAGTCGAGACATACGACAAGGACAATAAGATCAGCTTCCCCCGCGGCTCCAACGAGAGCTACCTCACGAAGCAATGGTTGTTCTTCCAGACGACTGGTCAGGGCCCGTACTATGGACAGGCGGTGGTGAGTGAAGTCACGTCCTGATGCGTCTTGGTCGAAAAAAAATTTGATTTTTTTTTTGAAAAAAAAAAAAAAAAAAAAAAAAAAAAAAAAAAAGATAAGGAGGGGGCCCGGGGGGGGGGGGGGGTGGTGGGGGGGCGGGGGACACCCCGAGGTGGTGGGGCGGGCCGGCGGGGCGGGGGGGGAGGG
>MU383122.1:92223-231771 GCA_022495125.1 Xylaria acuta | reverse complement strand
TTTTTCTTACTCTCGTGTTTATTGGCCCTTTATTTTTTTCTGGTGGTGTTTTTTTTTTTTTTTTTTTTTTTTTTTTTTTTAATAAAAAATTTTTTTTTTTTTTTTTAAAAAAAAAAAAAAAAAAAAAAAAAAAAAAAAAAAAAAAAAAGGAGCAACCGCTGACTGGCGTGAATTAGTGGTTCACCAGGTTCCACCCCGAGAAGGTCCAGAGCGCCGTCGACCGCTATGTCAAGGAGATCCACCGCGTCACGGGCGTCGTGGAGGGCCATCTCGCGCAGCAGAAGGCCAAGGAGGGCGCCGACGGCCCTTGGCTCGTGGGCGGTAGGGTCACCTATGCCGACATCGCGTGGTACATGTGGCAGACCCAGATCCAACAGGCCCTTCCCGACAGTGGTAAGTGTCACCGGAGGGTTTCCCTGCCTTCCCTTGGGGAGATTTGCTGACTTTGTGCCGTAGCCATCAGCTATGACGAATACCCGAACGTGAAGCAGTGGCTTGCCAACTTGGGGGCCCGTCGTTCCATTCAACATGCTGTAGAGCTAGGTAAGATTCACGACTAAGCTCGACGCGACGCATAAGTGGGTTTTCGACATTAGCTCATGATAGAATTTGGTCTATTGGAGCTATAGGAAGCCTCCCATTAGTCACCATAGCATTTTCGAGGTTGGAAGACGGTGGTTTATGCATTCATGAGCAAATCTCATTCTAGGGCGTTGAATTTTATTTTACATAAATAAGGTAGCTATGAGCCGCAATTTAAGCATTATCGCAACGAGTCGTCCTCGAGTTGAGTGATATCCGTGAAATATGAAACAGAAGTTGAAGAAAACTCGAAATACAACTTCAATAGAAAATTCCAGCAACAAGATCGATGTTGGTACGTCTCGGCTCAAAATCGTATCTCCAAGCTGCCATATGCCACCGCCTTGGGAAGTATCGTTGGTGTAATGTAGTCGAGGTCGTGGACTCGGCAGTCCAAGATAGAGTGATGGTGGAGATGTCGTTATAGCACATGGTGTGCTCATGCAGTGATGCGATCTTGGATTCTCTGCGCGCGCTTCCGCTCCGTCATGTGATTGTTGTAGTCGTCCCAGTCCATGATGGGATTCTCTCCCAGCTCGTCATTGCACTGCTGGCACACCAGGACGGAGTTGGGGGACAGGCGGAGGGGTATGCCGACCAGAGCACAGCCACACATGTGGCATTCACGGGCTCTGGCGAGGACGCTGAGATGGCCGTAGGTTCGGCCCTTCATAGTCTCAAGGAAGTCTTTCAGAGAAGATGGTGAAATTTTCATGGCGTCGATGTGCACCAGTAGGGTGGCTAGGACGCGATCGAAGCCGGGCAGCGTCCGCACAAATTCGAGAGCGCCGCGATTCACAAGCACGACGTTCAGAAGTGTCTCCATGGTGCATTGCTCCAGGACCATGGAGATGAGCTCGTTGGGCAGGTATGCAAGCCAGCCCCAGCCAGTGACGGGGGCGGCGATCTGGAGGCGAGTCGAGTAGTAGCCATGATCCAGAACCGGGGGCGTGAAGTGGTGCTCTTGTGCGTAGATTACGAGACGGGCGTACCGGCTCAGGGCCTCGCGGCCGGGCATGGGTTCCGTACCCTGGGTTTCCGAATGTGAAATAGGAGGAGACATGATGAGATTGATTTGTTCTGTTGGAAAAATCTGATATAATATGATACGTCGTTTGGACTTTAGGATTTGGGGGGTGGGAGATACGAAGGAAGCGGGAGATGGAGGAGTGAGATGGATGCATTGTTTACCTATATACACCTATATCGCGTACTTCAGGAACCTTGTGTATGTATGTTTGTTGATTTATGAACGAAGGTTTGTATTCGATACCAAAACCTAGATAAGTCCTATATTACGCGGAGAATGTGGTGAGGCATGAGATCGGGTTTCTGGGTTTGCCGGGCCGGCACTCGAGGCACACCAAGGTTTGGACACCATCCGGGGCTCGGGAGATAGATACATATCTAGATAGAGGGTTTCCATGAGGTTATTCCATCCCAGTATAAAATCATCGCATACTTTATACATCGGCTGTGTTGCTACATCATAGCTACATTCTCTCTGCGAGCAGAGTAGGTAATACTCCTTCCCGAATTGCCGTATTCTACGGGCGTGACGCACATATATATATCTCAACATGTGCCCCTAGGTTAAGGAATGAAATCGATTCCTCCTTATAGGTAGGCAGCATGTCTTAGAGTGTAATCATCTCGATAGAAGGCTAGTAAAAGGTTATTCTAAATGTTAACTCGGTACAAAAATCAAGGTTTGAGGAGGGTAGTTACCGAGTCAACCAAACTTTGTATTATCCGTAATATAGCTACCTAGGTAGCTTTTTGGGAGAGTTGAAAGTAGCTGTCCGGAAGTTTCCAATGCCGGCCTTCCAGGGTTGTCTGTTTTGTCTGTTTTGTCTGTTTACAAAATCTAGGTGATAGCTGTAGAAGGGGTATAACTCTGTGCCTCGTCTCAGAGGTATACAAGCCTCATTCTCAGCCACAGCAGCCACAGCGATTGGTCGACCCCTCCCCTTTATGTCTTAGTACGTACAGTAGCGTGCGGGAGAGTACAGGACGCAACACGCAACGGCCACCTGCAGCTTGGCATCGCGGTCGCTGTCCAGTCTCGGCAATTATCGTCATAAAAGCTCCACGTTATCCGCCAGTTGTCTCAGATCGAACAGATTCTAGCCTCGTGCTGTCTTACATAGTATCCTCATGACTCGAGCGCCATGACATATCGAATCTCCTCCAGACCACCGTGACCGCCGTGACCAGCCCAACTGCCTAGATCAGCCAGTCAGCCAGTCAGCCAGCCCGCCAGCCCGCCAGCCCGCCATCCAGCCCGCCATCGCGAACCAACAGCACGCAACGTCCGGGACGCCCCCGGCATCCACCATTCCACAGCTACGCAGAGCCGAGCATCCCTCCTCTTCTCGCGGCACTGCTCAAGCCCGACGATCGGGAGGGGGGAGTGGCCCAGCATTCGAGCTCGACGAGTACCCCAAGCAGTACCGCAGACAGTACCCCAAGCCCGCCTCGCGCCAGAACAACGACGACGACGACGACGACGACGACGACGACGACGACGACTACGACTACGACACAAGCAGGAGGGCGGCCAAGAAGAGGTGGCTCGACGAGCAGGACGAGATGAAGTTCTCCCACAGCATCCAGTTCAATGCTGTCCCGGACTGGAGCAGCCACTACATCGCCTACAGCAACCTCAAGAAGCTGTGAGCCTCCCACCGCTCGGTTGCTGGAGTACTGACTGACCCTACTTCCACAGCATCTACCAGCTCGAGAAGACGACCCACCAGCCTGGCGCCGCCGATGTCGAGACGAGACCGCTCCTGCGCGAGGAAGATCCTGACACCGTCTTCTCGAGGTCCCTGGATGTCGAGCTGGAGAAGATCTCGTCCTTCTTTGGCGTCAAGGAGAAGGAGCTCCTCGACGAGATCGACGAACTGCTGCGCGACCTCGATTCGTTTGACGATGGCGACCAGAGCGGACAGCATGGCCCTCAGCGGCCTGCGCTGTCGCACCCTACCACCGACCAGGTCAGAGGCGCTGGTGGCCCGAGGAGTAGTCGTAGCGCCTACAGCACGCGCTCTACCGAGGATGATGGTATCGACGACAGCGATGACGACGACCGCGACGAGACCTCGGCACTGAACCGCCGCGCCAGCATTGGTAGCGCCTACGGACGGCGCCGCACCATCGCCAGCATCCTTGCTCCCACGGATATGACGGCCTCCACCGATCTCACCAAGTCGATGCGTAGGCATAGTGTAGGCTTCGACGACTACGCCGAGACGGCCGAGCTGTTCTCGGATGGCATCATGCTGAAGAAACGCATTGTTAGTCTCTACGTCCAGCTATGCGAACTCAAATCCTATGTACAGCTCAACAGGACCGGGTTCAACAAGATCCTGAAGAAATTCGACAAGATCCTCGACAAACAGTTCCGCCCCAAGTACATGGAGACCACCGTCGATCCGTCCTACCCCTTCTTGCGCGACACCATGAGGCAGCTGGAAGAGAACATTGAGAGTATGGAGAAGGCATATGCCAACATCGTCACCCAAGGAGATGAGACCCTGGCCAAGAAGGCCCTGCGATCGCACCTGAGGGAGCACGTCGTGTGGGAGAGGAATACCGTCTGGCGAGATCTGATCGGCATGGAGCGACGCGCAGAAGCCGCGAGCCTTGGGAAAGGATTCCTCGGCGCCTCGAACGACGGTATGAAGGTCAGACTACAAGGCGATGATGTCCCTGTCGTGCCGATGAGAGAGTTCAACACCCCCTTTGGCCGTTTGACCGTTCCGACTTGGTTGTTCGGGTCGACTATGCTGACTATACTGGGCATCATTGCCGTCTTCTTGGTGTTCTTGACCGTTCCCATCCTGGAGAAGCCGGAGCAACAGGCCTGCTTGGCCATGCTCGTTTTTGTTAGTTTGCTCTGGGCCACCGAGGTAAGTGCTTGTCCCCCAAACAAACCGGGGTAAAAGCCAACCTAACCACCGCAGGCCATCCCCCTCTTTGTGACGTCGCTGCTGATCCCGTTCCTCTGCGTCATTCTCAAGGTAGTACGATCAGAAGATGCACCGCATCGGAGACTGAACTCCAAAGACGCGACAAACTACATCTTCTCGGCCATGTGGACTCCCGTCATCATGCTACTGCTGGGCGGCTTTACCGTGGCTGCAGCTTTGTCCAAGTGCAAAATTGACAAGCGTATCGCTACCTTTATCCTGAGCAAGGCGGGCACTCGACCGCGGACGGTGCTCATCGCCAACATGTTTGTCGCCGCATTTGCCAGTATGCTGGTGAGCAATGTGGCCGCACCGGTTCTCTGCTTTAGCATTATAGAGCCCATGCTGCGTAATCTGCCGTATGACTCGAATATGTCCAAGGCTGTCATCATGGGCATAGCGCTTGCCTCTAACGTCGGCGGTATGCTGTCGCCCATCGCATCGCCCCAGAACGTGGTGGCTCTGGGCATCATGGAACCCCCGCCGACATGGGGCCAATGGCTCTTCATCGCCATCCCGGTGGGCGTCGTGTCCCTCTTCCTCATCTGGCTTCTCCTGTTGGTTACGTTCCATCCCGGAAAAGGCACCACCATCGTCCCGATCCGCTCGGTCCGGGAAAACTTCACGGGCTTGCAGTGGTTCGTCTCGGCCGTGTGCGTGGCCACGATCGGCCTCTGGTGTGCTAGCCACGCGCTCGAATCGACGTTCGGTCACATGGGTGTGATTGCCATCCTGCCCATCGTCGTCTTCTTCGGCGTGGGGATCCTCACCAAGGAGGACTTCAACAACTTCCCCTGGACCATCATCATCCTGGCGGCGGGCGGCCTCTCCCTGGGCAAGGCGGTCGAGTCCTCGGGCCTGCTGCACATGGTAGCGACCGAGATCTCGGCCGAGGTGCACAAGCTCGACCTCTACGTGGTCCTCCTCATCTTCTCGAGCCTGGCGCTCGTGATCGCCACGTTCATCAGCCACACGGTGGCGGCGTTGATCCTCCTGCCCCTCGTGTACGACATCGGCAAGGCGATGGAGAAGCCGCACCCGAACCTGCTGGTCATGGCGACGACGCTCATGTGCAGCGCAGCCATGGGTCTCCCGACTAGTGGATTCCCCAACATGAGTAAGTGTTTCCTGGTAGTGTGCCTGCAGTATGTGCGAAGACTAACAGTGGGCAGCTGCCATCATGAAGGAGGATGCGACGGGCGAGCGGTACCTCTCGGTGAAGCATTTCATCAGCCGGGGTATTCCCAGCAGCATCCTCTCACTCTGCGTCGTGGTCACGATCGGATACGGCGCGATGCGCGTGGTTGGCATGTAAGACATAGATGTGTGTTTGAATAGTGGTGAATAGTGGCGAATAGTGTACGGCTGACATTGGGTTATTGGGATATCAATACACGGATTTCCATGCTACCTATCTAGATTTGTGTTTATACCCCCTATATTTATGCGGACATATATGGAAGCGATCACGCGTAGCTTATCTACCCAGACTACCCGGCAACCTAGCTGATCAAGAGATTTATGGGCTATGCACATATCTAAATCCGTAACAAATAATGTTGCTTGGCCTTTGAAGCTAGGAAATTAGTATTGGAACAATCCGAGGTAACGTTGTATATTGCTATTATTAGGTTCTCCTTCGAATTCCCTGGCGCTAGCACTGAAGGTTCTTTTTGGGAGCTCATAGTACCAGGTCACGGCACACATACCACGTTTCCAGCTGAGAGATTGGGCAGTGTTAGGCATCATGACCCATACCAATCTCGGCCAGGAACTGTAAGTCTGGTCGTCTTGAACAGCATGACAGCAGTGACTAAGGCTGTCTCCTATTAGATCTGCCCTAAAGAAGCCTCGTTCTTTGACATAACTGGTCCAAGTGTAACTGTTGATGCTGCCTGTTCGAGCAGCTTTGTTGCCTTAGATTTGGCATGTCAGTCCATTTACACTGATATATTGATACCTACGAAGTGAAGCAACCATAGGGTATCGTTGCTGGCTGTAACCCCCTTTTGAGCCCAGACCTCTTCATCACACTTTCCAGCCTTGGCTTCTTGTCGCCAGACGGGGCGTGTCACAGCTTCGATCATCAAGCCAACGGATACGGACGCGGTGAAGGGGTCGGGGTTCTAGTTGTAAAGAAGTTTGCTCCTGCCATTCAAGATGGCAATACGATTCGTGCAGTCGTTCGTGCTACAGGCACGAATCAAAATAGACGCACAAATCTGGCTCAACCATGTAAGGATTTGCCGCGGGGGGGGGGGGGGGGGGGGGCTCATCCAAACAACTTACGGAAATGCAGGCCTGAACATAGCGAGAACTAGATACTTCCAAGCTCATAAAACAGGCACAGCTCTTGGTGACCCCCTCGAAGCTATGGCGATTGGAGATACATTCACCCCGGAAAGGGACCCAAATGACCCTTTGCATGTACGTCAAACCTAGGCCCAGCCCTTCGACCGGTGAATTTTCGCTGGAGAAGAATCGCCTCCTCTTTTTCAAGCTTTCTTGCGCAAACTAGGCTACTCATACCTGTATAGTGGTTCAGTCAAGGCCAACATCGGACACCTGGGGGGTGCCGCAGGTATAGCAGGGATCATCAAAGCCGTCTTGGTACTGGAAAAAGCGTTGATACCTCCTATCGCGAATCTACAAAGATTGAATAAGAACATTGATGCAAAGTTTCTAAATCTGAAGGTATGATTGGAGTTGACTTACGTGGTCGGCTTGTCTTACACTTGCCCAGTTTCCACAAACCGCTATTCCATGGCCGAAGCTAGGACTCCGCCGAGCCAGTGTCAACAGTTTTGGTTTTGGAGGGACCAATTCGCATGTCGTCCTAGATGGCGCATTGCATTATCTGCAGGCGAGGAATATACAAACGAACCATTGCACGAATCCCTTTCTGCCAGATATAGCCAAAGATGCCATTGGCATGAACGGCATCATACTCACGCCCGGTCCGAAACACGGCTTCGCATCCGATAAACAATGCTTACTGGTTTGGTCAGCTCACTAACAGAGAACTACCATCGCACTAACCAATAAATATCGAAAATACGTCGACGGGAACCTCAAGAATGGTGGCTATTCAGATGAGGATTTCGAAGCTCTAATACATACTTTGACAACAAGACGAAGTCTTCATCGCTGGCGTATATTTACTGTTGCACGCTCCATGCTTCAGTTGAAAGAAGCACTTGTTTCATTAGGATCAACTATATAGGCGGAGGCTGAGGCTAACTGTCACGCAGCGTTTGTCTTCACAGGGCAAGGAGCACAGTGGCTTGGCATGGGCAAAGATTTGCATCATTTCGGCTCATTTCGGCTCATTTCGGGAAAATATCTATGAAGCAGACTGCTTTCTGGAGAAGCTTGGCTGCCCCTGGAAAGTTAGCGGTATGTTTGAAATGAGCGTAGTGTGAGTATTAAGTCGCGCTCACAATAACAGATTTCCTAATCGGACAGACTACGCAAGAAAACATCAACGAGCCTCAATTTTCTCAGCCGTTATGCACAATTCTACAGGTCACCTTGGTTGACCTTTTAGCCGCGGTTGGCATCAAACCAAGGGTGGTACTAGGGCATTCAAGCGGCGAGACCGCGGCTGCGTACGCTGCAGGAGCTATCTCACGAAACTCTGCTTTCAAAATTGCTTATTTCAGAGGGCTGTTTTCGAGCAAGACAGCGAAAAATCAAGCTGCATGCCCGAAAGGGGGGATGATAGCCGTGTGCGCTTCAGAAACAGATATACTTCCACACGTAAAGGAAACACTTGCAGAGGCAGGGGAGGGGGTGCTCGTTGTGGCATGCATTAGCAGTCCGAAGAATATTACCCTCTCGGGGGATGAACCCCTTATCTTCAAGGTTCAAACCAAACTACAAAAGCACGGTATTGTCACTCGAGCCTTGAAGGTACCCGTGGCATACCATAATCCTCGCATGATTGCCATCGAAGAAACGTACTGCACGCACATCGGCATACTCGGTCCCGGAAGGAGTCTATCTCAGCGTGTCAACATGATCTCAACAGTCACCGCGACCAGAGTGTCGAATGAAACGCTCCAGAACTCTAATTACTGGGTACAGAACCTTATATCCCCTGTTCGTTCTGGCGAGGCAATTCGTCTCTTACATCAGAGCTCTTCGGTAAAAGCGACAAAGAAGCTGGATTTGAGCCACAGGGACAGCCTTCAAGTCACGGATATCATCGAATTGGGCCGCATTCGACTCTCCAGGGGCCGATTCGTGAAACATTCGAGACAGTCAAAATTTCCAACACACGGAATACCCTATCATTCTGTGTCTGTAAGAGATCGATCAGCCCTGACTAGCTTTCTAGAGCTAATTGGTGGCCTCCATTGTGCTGGGTTTCAAGTGGACCTCCCATTCGCAAATAGAACTAACAAATTAGGTGACAAGAAACCGTCGAGAACGCTTACCACGCTACCTCGCTACCCTTTCGACCATTCTAGGAGCTTTTGGAGTGAACCCAGAACCTTCAGGGAGCTACGACTCTCAACGCAGTCGTATCATGAGCTCATTGGACTACCAACATTAGATTGTAATCCCCTTGAGCCAAGTTGGTGCAATACGCTCACCACCTCATCTATACCCTGGCTGAAGGATCATAAGGTATGTTGTCTGACAGTATTAAGTCTTCTGTATGCTTGTATCTGCGTATATTGGGGAAAGCATAGTCTTTCCAGCAGCTGGTATGGTGGTCATGGCCACTGAAGCCCTCACA
Source organism: Xylaria acuta (assembly GCA_022495125.1). Lineage (NCBI taxonomy): Eukaryota > Fungi > Ascomycota > Sordariomycetes > Xylariales > Xylariaceae > Xylaria > Xylaria acuta. Next base: position 222,471 of record MU383122.1, on the reverse strand, counting down.
CAAACACATCCCGGCCAAGCAATGACTGGCTATGAAATACGAGACTTGGCTATCTACGCAAACCTTATCATACCTCCAGGTGATGGCGGAGTGGAAACGCAATTTCGTCTAAAACTCAACCCCAGATCTACAGACAAGCAAGCTTGGGCTTCGTTTTCCTTGTATCAGATCGGTGATACGTTTCTTGAAATTTGTTCCGGGTATATTAAGCCTGATTTTACGACCACCCTTAGATCTGAAGGGTCTAGTAAAAGCGCAACTCAGATCGGGTTTTTGACCAAATCACTGGATACATCTAATTTATTAGAATGTTGCCAGACAGACCTCTACTATATGTTCCGGATGAACGGGTACACTTACGGACCTTCATTCCGGAATATCTGGCGTGCCCATGGAAACTTGTTGCGGCCAAGCCCTGCGTTACATTTCACGGAAGTCGTCCTCTGTCTTAGCCAAATACATGTCCAAGCCGGCCATGCAACCGCCCATCTTAGACAATATTTTCCAGGTTGTAGTGTTTGCCGATTCCTTAGGTCTGACCAGTATTTCCGCCACGTGGGTCCCAACCTATGTGAAGAGGTTGTGGATTTCAAGTTCAGGCCTCGAACATAGTCATGATGGGCAACAATTGCAGGTCCTGGCTTCAAGACGGTCCGGAAATGCTCGATTTATAACGTCTTCATTGTGGGCTCTTGATGCGGAAGGTTGCAGCCAAATTCTCGTTGCTGACGGGCTTGAAACAACACTCGTCACAGACACACTCAATGCGAAGGTAGAGGAAATCAAACGGAGATTTACCAGAAAACTCTGTTATGACATAGCATACAAGCCTGGTTTAAGTATCATGGACTCGGAAGTAACTACACGATATCTCCAACAAGATGCTTCACTGCATACCAACGATGCTCCAGCGTCTCAGTATCGAGCCTTGAAGCACTTCACTTTTGCGTCCATAGCTAGAATCACAGAAATTGTTCCTACATCGGCTGTTTTCCAAGACCAGCCCCATCTTCAGATACAACTCAGCTGGATCGTGGATCAAGTGGCTTCAGCGGTGAAGTCGCCTCCTTCCGGGATCCCCCCAGATTCGTTTCTGATGGCTGAAACCAGCAAGTACGAATATTTATGTTCCGAATTCGAAGAAATAGGACATGTTGGGAGCTTCATGGTTTCTTTCAGTAGAAACACTATCGATATGTTGCAAGGACGCTCGCAATTTTCACAAACTGCGACTGAGCTAAATGCCCTTCAGCAGTATCAGCGAGTATTATTGGATGGGTCTCCTATCATTAGCGGGCTACAGACAATTCTTCACGCAATAGCCCATAAATCACCTGCACTAGACGTGTTGCAAGTAGGAGACATTGGTGGGATAGTTATGGAATGTGTGCTGGCTACGTTGACTACACCAACAAAAGGCAGCTCCTTCTCCCGTTTTACCCGTTATGACTATACAGAGCCAGCCACCCCCGGATCGCCGACAGAAGCGATTTTAAAGAAGTTAGAAGCTACAGGAAGGATACAGTGTCGGGCGCTTGACCCTCAACGTGATTTGATAGAACAGGGCTTCGAAGGGAATCAATTTGACCTCGTTCTAATGGCAAACGTGAGTCATACTCTCTTTACCTCCCTCATCGAGGCTTGTAGTTGATTCTAAACACCTCAAGGGCTTCGACACGAACGATAGAGCGAAGGTGACTTTGAGATGTATTAGAAGGCTCATGCGAGGGTAAGTTAAAATGTTGAAAGTTGATCCGTACTCCTGCTAATGAGCCAAACTAGGGATGGAAAGATTATCATCATCGGTATTACTAACCCGAATTCTCCCCTGTGGAAATTCGTTGCTGGGTTCTTCCCCAGACGGCGGCATGGTCAGTAGTACGAAGTAATCAACCTTTTGAGGTGTGAAATTGACGGTTGTTCAAGTTCTGCAATCTCCCCAAGGCGATCAAAACAGGCCCCCGATACCCACAACGTCATATAAACATTTGTTACTGGACGCCGGCTTCTATGGGCCTGAAATATTGCTTCACGACTCTCCAATTGAGGAAGAGTGGGTTATAGGCTTGATCATCTCTTCAGCTACGGCACCGCAGATTCAGCCCTCAGTCGTCATCCATCGGCCCGTTTTGATAATCACAGGGCTCGACAGTACCCCTGCGACGGAGCTATCAGCGAGTCTTTGCTTACACTTGCGAGAGTTGGGCCACTTAGATCCCCGACGAGCGAGTTTGAGACGAGCTGTCGAGGGGAAAGGGATTAAAAACATACTTGTTGTCGTTCTCGAGTGCGATAAATGGTTGCCACTCGAGGATATCGCCCGGGAAGACTTTGCCGTGTTTCATGCTACACTGACTAGATGCAGGAATGTATTTTGGCTATCGTCGGACGGCCAGGCTGATGAAACAGCACCTTCTAACGGCGCTACTATCGGTCTAGCTCGAACCTTGAGGATGGAATACCACGACTATATTTTTGCGACAGTGACGATTAGCCAAAGTCGAGTCAAAAACCTACCAATGCTTCTTCGTGGAGTCGATCCGCAGCCTTATGAACCAGAGTCGGTGCAGATTGGTGATCTACTCCACATTCCCCGGGTATACGAGTCCGCGGATCTGAACCAAAAGGTCCACGAACTAACCTCGAGCTCGACCGTTCAAAAGAGACGTATACGCGAGAAAAACATCAAGCTGAAGATGCAGCAACCGGTTCTTCTAGACACGCTTTCCTGGGAACATGCCGAAAATGAACGTCTACCCTTAGGCATCGGCGGGATCGACATCGAGGTCACGGCCGTAGGCGTCAATTTCAAAGACTGCCTTACAGCGTTGGGGCGAGTTGCTGAAGATACCATCGGGTCTGAGTGCGCCGGCGTGGTCGTTTCTGTCGGCACAGGCTGTAAATTGCGTCCGGGTGACCATGTGCTCGTGAGCGCCCTGGACACGTTTACGCGGCAATACCGATGCCCAGAGTAGCTCACAGCCAGGATACCCGACAACATGACTTTCGTGGAAGCTGCAGGCGTAGCAACGAACTTCGTCACTGCTTATCACTCATTGATAGTCATCGCCAGATTGCAAAAAGGGGAGTCTGTCCTCATCCACTCCGGGGCTGGGGGGGGGGGGGGGGGACCGGACAAGCCGCTATCCAAGTGGCGCAGTTGCTTGGAGCAGACATTTTCACGACTGTGGGCTCTTCTCGAAAGAAGGACTTGCTGATGGATCTTTACGGCGTTGCTTCTGAAAAGATACTTAACAGCAGAGATCTCTCATTTCGTGACGACATTCGGCAGCTGACTGGTGGCAAAGGAGTAGATGTCGTCCTGAACTCCTTAGCTGGTGACGCACTCATCACATCCTGGGAGTGTGTAGCCCCCTACGGTCGGTTTGTCGGGATAGGGAAGAAGGACATCTTCTCCCACAAAAAGTTGCCCATGTACTAGTTCGCGCGGAATATAACGTTCAGCGCAGTCGACATAGCTGCTATGACCAAGAAACGGCCCTATCGCGTGGAAGAAGCTCTGTCGTTCATAGTTGACATGTTTAACAAGAAGAAGTTTCTTGTAGCTTCGCCGATCAAGTCATTTCCGGCCTCTCAGATCGAGGCTGCATTCCGCTATCTGCAAAGCGGCAGCAACCCTGGAAAGGTTGTGGTCGAGATGGACCCGGATGAAGAAGTCCCCGTAAGTTACCGGTCATACTACAGTACAGCCTTCTGGGACTGACTATTATATATTTCTGTTAGTACCCAGTTCTCCTGGAGATTGGCCTCCGATTGCACGTATATTGTTGCGGGAGGGTTTGGCGGCCAAGGGCGCAGAGCCAGGCATCTTCTATTAATGTCGAGATCCGGGCCTCTCGGGGGAAAGCGCTCAGCTTTCGTAAAGGAGTCGGAGCAAAATGGTGTGCAAGTCTACTGCCCCCCTTGTGATATTGCCGATCCAACATCTCTACGTACTGTGCTGGACCATTGTAGGGCACACATGCCGGCAATCAAAGGGTTAATTCAAGCAGCAATGGCTATTCATGTAAGTTTATTGGGCGGCCACCTACACTCGATGGGATTGGTGACAGAGAACTTGATATTAGGATTCTATGTTTGACAACATGTCCTATGAGTCGTGGAGCGAGTGCTTGAGGCCGAAGATACATGGGACATGGAACCTCCACCAGCAGCTCCCGCGCGACCTTGACTTCTTCGTCATGTTCTCATCTACGGCGGGTATTATCGGCTCCCAGGGACAATCCAACCATGCTGCAGGCAACACATTCCAAGACAAACTCGCGGCGTACCGCTTAGCTCGTGGCCAGGCGGCCATCTCGCTGAATCTCAGCTTCCTGGAAAGTGAAGGGTACATGGCTGAGAACCACGAAACTTTGATGCGGTACGCCAATGTCAAACATATGCTGCTTATGTCACAACCCGAGGTACTCGCAATGCTAGAGCACTACTGCGATCCGGCAGTATCACGACTGGTCAACTCTTCACAGTCTCGGGTAGTTTTAGGCCTTGCCCTACCCGCGGACGTTACCAGTCGTGGGATGGAACCGTCGAGCTGGATGTACGAGCCTATGTTCGCCAACCTTCACCAAATTGCCACGGCAAATCATAGCCCATCATCTGATGACTCTCCAAGAGCACGGGATACCGGGCCTAGTTTGACTAAGCAGGCCATCGAGGCGCCTTCGATTCAGGAAGCTGGCTCTATCCTTGCCAAGGGTTTGGCTGCCAAGGTCATTGGTATTCTCTCGCTCGCAAGCGATCAATTCAACCCGAGCTTGCCCTTGTACTCGTACGGAGTCGACTCGTTGATCGCAGTGGAGCGACGAAATTGGGTTATCAAGGTGCTCAAGGTGGACATGGCCATCTTTGAGATACTGGGTGGTGCGGAGAAGATTCGAGTGGGAGGGAAGAGTGGTCTCCCTTGAATTTTTGGCGTTCATGATCCCCCGATGTAATTGAACGAACCATAAGGGATCTGCTTCTTCGTCGACTGACATGTGTGTTAGGACAATTTCTTTTTCCTTCCTTTTTTTTGGGAGGGGGGGGAATGAGTATAAGCCGCACACTAAATAAAGTACGTAGGAAAGATCATGATGTACATTGGAAGTATATGTGAAACGTGTCACTCTGTCAGCTGTAGCGAGTCAATCGATCGAGGGTTCAATAGTGATTGTGGCCGGAGGTTTGCCACACCGCGAGCAACGAAAGCAGAAAGGCTACCTATACTACATAGTAAGTAGGTAACGTTAGGTATGGAATAACTCTAACCTTACTTAGTACAGTACAGTAGGTTAAAGATCAAGCCCACCTGCAACTAACAAGAGCCCATATATACATTTGCACCCCAACTAACACCCATACCTACATGTACTATCAACTTGATTCTCTATATCTTATGCACATTTTGCCATTAACGCTAGGTAGTATTATCCCGGAATTCTACTGCAGTAGCTGCATCACAAGATGCTAAAGTTGTATAAATACTCTTGCGAGTAGCGAGAAATATCTTCGATTTATCCCTAATCACCTATGTAGGTAAGCAGGGTTTATAAGAGTCTACAGATCAACTGAGGGTAACCCCCCCCCTGTCTACCTGAGAGTCCCGTGCACTTTGGTATAGATATAAGCCACAGGTACCCGACTTTTGCCCAACATTAGGCGGCTACGCCGCGATAACCACAATTCAACATTCTTTTTAAACTCTTTGACCTCCGGGGGGCATGCGCTTCGCGCCGACCCCCACTCCGGAAAAAAAGCGAATATGTTTTTATTTTGGTCCGCCGCTCGCCCTCCAGGCTCACGAGGCTCGCTATTTTTTGTGGCGTTAGTATGGCGTCAAGTCTTTTGTGGATCATCTCTACCCAAAATGCACGGGACTCTCAGGTACCTAGACAGGGGGGGGCTACCCTTAGTTGATCTAATTCCTCGGTTTATAATAGGTTGCTCCCTAGGTTGGGTTAGGCGGGTAGTCGCAGTCTAGGGTGGGACAGTCTAGTCCAGTTCTAGCGTAGCTCCGACGCCTGCCAGATGACATCGATCCCCTGATCATACCGACCTCGACCTGTCTTACTTACATGCCTACTTACCTACTTACATCATCTGCGTTCTCCGGGTTACAATGTTGTAACTCGACTGATTACCCGATCAACAGCAATTGTGCACCACAAATTGGCCGATTTCTTCTTCTCCTTGCCGTATCGCGTCCCCCAGTCTACTCTACATCGCACATGGTCCATGAGTCCCCGGCCAGCCTAACGACGGGTGCTTTGCATGGGTGCTGGCCGCCATGCTCTCCGCATTCACGGCTCGCCCCATCATCGAGCTGAAGCAGCGAGACAAGTCCCGGATCGAGACCATCTTGGCTCATGGTATGGCCTGCCCACACCCCGCCCGGAGACACAAGTGAACACAAGTAAACTAACCGCATCCGCCAACAAGGCGACCGCGTTCTCGTCGGCCTCAATACCGGCGCTCTCCGCGTCTACCGCCTGAACCAGCTGCCCATAGCGCACAGAGAGCCTTCCAACGGCAGCGCCTCGTCTCTCCCCGACAGCCAGCCTGCCGCTGCGACCGAGCCGACCGGACCGCAGTCGGGCCCCCCCGGGAAGCCCACCGATCTGCTGCGCGAGGTCGAACGGTTCTCAGCCCGCGCCATCGACCAGCTCGCCATCATCAAGGAGGCCAACACGCTCGTCTCGCTCTCCAACTACCACATCTCCCTCCACGACCTGCAGACCTACGAGCTGATCGAGACCATCCCGCGCACCAAGAACGCCACCTGCTTCGCCGTCACCAGCAACATCGTCAAGGACCCCGCCACCGGCATCCCCGAGATCATTAGCCGTCTCGCCGTCGCCGTCAAGAGGCGTCTGCTGCTATGGAGCTGGCACGAGAGCGAGCTCCACGAGGACGTCACCGAGGTGGTGCTGTCCGAAGCTATCCGAACCGTCACCTGGGCTAGCGCGACCAAGGTCGTATGCGGCATGAACGCCGGCTATGTGCTAGTCGATGTCACCACCTCCGAGACCCAGGAAATAGCCGGAGTCGGCGGCGCCACTGCCGGTGGGCAAGGCAGTCGCTTTGGTGCTGCGAGTATGGGCTACATGGGCTTGGGTGGCTTCGTGCCTAAGCCGCTTGCTGCGCGATTGGCAGAGGGTGAGATGCTGCTTGCCAAAGATGTCCACTCGCTCTTCATCGACACGGATGGGAAGCCGCTAGAGAAGCGCCAGGTCCCCTGGCTGAGTGCACCCGAGAGTATTGGGTACAGCTACCCATACATCCTCGCCCTCCAGCCCCCGACCAAGGGTTCTTTGGAGGTTCGCAACCCCGAGACGCTAAACCTCCTACAGACCATTGAGCTTGCCGGGGCCGCGCAATTGCACTTCCCGCCTCCCACGGTAAGCCTCGCCCATGCCGGGAAGGGCTTTCACATTAGCAGCGATCGAGTGGTCTGGAAGATGGATGCTACGGATTATGATACCCAGGTGCAGGAGCTCATCGAGAAAGCCCAGTATGACGAGGCCGTCAGTGTCCTAGGCATGCTAGAGGATGCCCTGCTGAAGGATAAGATCGGGACGATGCGCGAGGTGAAAATGCTTAAGGCGGAAACCCTCTTTAAGCAGAGAAAATTTCGACAGAGCTTAGACTTGTTCAACGAAGACGACGTGCATGCCCCGCCAGAGAGAGTTCTCAGGTTATACCCAAGAGTCATTGCCGGCGAGTTGTCGGTTGAAGCTCAGCAGGAGGAGACGACGGACGACGATGGCAATGAAGAGGTGGAGGAGGGGACCGGTGCCAATGGCGATAAAGGAGCAAAGGCCGACAATACCGCAGATGCTACCTCGCTACCCAAGACACCTGGAACGGGAGGCTTCGCCAAATATTGGATGGGCGGCGGTCACCGTAAAACCGAATCTGATGCTGCCTCCATCGCATCCTCCAAACTCGGCGGCACGGATAACGATGAGGCGGCTAGCATCAAACCCAAGCCGAAGGACTCCGAAAACTCCGGGCCTTTAGAAGGGAAAGAGTTGACCAAGGCGGTCCGCGAACTTAATAGCTTCCTAGCCGGTACAAGAGCCCGTCTCCAACGAGTAATTGACCCAGAGACCGGCAAACTCCGGCCACGGAAAGCCACGCCAGGCTTGGCTCACTCGTCAAGCATAGATGAGAACCTAGATGCACTGCTAACCGGAACTCACTCCGAAACAGACGAGCAGCTGGAACAAGAGCTTCGGCGCACCTTTACTCTGGTCGATACAACCTTGTTCCGCGGTTATATGTTCAGTCAACCGTCTCTAGCTCCGTCTCTGTTCCGCATTCCGAACTTCTGTGACCCGGCTGTCGTAAACGAGAAGCTCCTCGAGCATAATCGGTACAACGAGCTGGTAGATTTTTTCTACGGCAAAAAGCTCCACCGAGACGCCCTGACGCTGCTTCGGAAATTTGGTGATGCGGCTACTGATGGAGAGACCACCAAGCTCAAGGTCAACGGGCACGACGAGGCCGAAGTCCAAATCCCCGAGCAGCTCCGTGGACCTCGGAGGACGGTTGGCTACCTTCAAAGCTTGCCGCCCGAGATGATGGATCTCATCTTAGAGTTTGCCGATTGGGTTCTCAGGCGGGATGCCGAACTAGGAATGGAGGTATTCCTCGCCGATAGCGAGAACGCCGAGACCCTCCCACGGGAGAAGGTTATCAACTACCTGAGGAAAATTGACGCCGATCTTGAAATACAATATCTGGAACATATCATTGGCGAGTTAGGGGATGGGACACCCGAGTTCCATAATCGATTAGTCGAGCTGCTAGTTCACGCTCTCAAGGACAGCAAGAATCGGGACAGCAAATGGGAGGAAAGGTTGCATACGTTGGTTAACTTCCTGAAGGAGAGTCGTCAATACGGTTTTACCCGGGCTTTTGGCATGATTCCTCGAGACGGTATGTCCAGCTCCATAGGTATAAGGCTTTGTTTGCACTAGGAGTTGCTAATACGACAGGCAGATCCGGCGTTTTACGAGGCCCAGGCTGTGGTGCTCAGTAACATAGGTAGCCATAAGCAAGCGCTTGAGATATACGTCTTCAAGATGCGGGATTACGTCAAGGCAGAAGAGTATGTTTGGATGTTTGATTTTCCATTCTGGCGACAGTAGGACATTGCTAACAACAATGCAGATACTGTAACCATATTCACGCGCTACCCAGCGAGCAGCGCGACTCTGCAGGTGCCCCTACCGTCGATCCGGACGATCCCGATACCACAACATCCATCTACCACACGCTCCTATCTCTATATCTGACTCCCCAGCCACCGCACAAGCCGAATCTAGAGCCGGCCCTGTCCCTCCTCTCAAGGCACGGCTCTCGCCTACCGGCCACCTCGACACTGTCACTCATACCCGACACGCTTCCCATAGCAGATCTAGCGTCGTATTTCCGTGGAAGGATACGCGCCGCCAACAGCGTGGTGTCGGAGACGCGCATCGTCGAGGCGCTCAGGAAGACGCAGCTCGTCAACACGCAGGCGCGCCTGCTGCTCGGCGACGGGGATCAGGGAGGACGCAATAGACGAGTTGTCATTGCCGAAGAACGGGTGTGTGGTGTCTGCCACAAGCGACTCGGGAACAGCGTCGTGGCGGTCCTGCCGGATAACAGCGTGGTGCATTATGGATGTCTCGGGAGAGGCAGGGGTCGGAGTTCGAGTCGTCCGCGCGTGGCGGGGGCGTGGGGGAGGGCGGGCTGATTGATGAGTAGCACGGAGGCGTGTGCATTGATTGCATTTGCATTGGAGCTTGATTTCTGCGGTGTTGGGAATACCCGTTCGTTACGTTGCGATTCGTGTCATGATTTGAGTGTATCTTATCTCATCGCCTTGCTGCTGGAGATGTATGCATGTGCGTGTACTTTCGAAGGACGAGGTGATGCGTCCGGTGCAAGAACGTTGCTCTTTGCCGCTGTGACTGACGATGCGGGCTTCGATCGATCGATTACCCTAATGCTTCGCTCGGCCTCGGGGCGGTTAGACGGCCCATAGTGCCTCTGTCGCAGTAAGGCGGCATTCATTCAATCTCGGTAGGTTGGAGGTGGATTTCAACCGCAAACAAATCGAATAGTCGCGCTCCCCTCTCCGCAGTATCTCAACATGCCTCAAATCCATTCTCCCGGAGATACCCCAACAAGCACACTTCGATTCGCTCCACGTCACTCGTCGTCCTCGGGCACTTCCTCGCCATAGTTCTCCTCCTCAGCGACCTCGTCGGCGGCCCCCTTGTTCTTTTCCCCCCCGGCTGCCGCCTCTTCCCCCCCGCCCGTGGAGGTGCGTTGGGCTTGTTGGGCGCGCGCGGCGTCCTCCTCCATCCGCGCCGTCAGCGCCGCGTTGACGGTTTCCTGCAGGGCGACGGTCGCGGCGCGCAGGGAGGACAGGTACGTTGTCTTTTCGGCGACCGTCATTCCTTCCTTCGACGCCGGGAGAGACAGGGGCGTGGAGGAGGAGAGGAGTTGGGGTTCGGGCTGGGTTGGGGAGGTGTAGGTCGCTTTTAGGTAAACGGGCTTTTTCGTCTCGGGCATTTTGATGGTTGGTTGGGCTGGTTGGTTGATTGGAACGGAGCGGGAGTTGTTTGCTGGGTGGTCCAGTGGTCCGGTTTAGTTTGTGCTCGTGTCGATTGTAAGGGGAAGATTTGGGTTGCTGTAATGTAGGTAAGTGAGTCGTTAAGAGATAAATTCGTGGTGGGGTAGATTTCATGCGATGAGGGGCATTTGTGGCGTTGCGATCGGGCTGGAGTCTACTCTGTAAAGGTAGAGATAACTTACCCGGGAGCTGCCCTTATGGGAGTAATGCAACCCTGCTGTATAGACTTTACTTACCTTAGATACCTAGAAAACGTTCAGCTGCAAAGACTTCTGGTAATTACTTTTGAGATGTGGTGATCTTGGTTGCTGTCTCACGAGATATGCTGTTGCTAAAGATGTCCCTACTATGTTTTAATTTCTAGACGACCTACTGAGCTTTTACTCGTGTCCTCGAGGAAGATTCATCATCGTTGTGAACACCACGAATGTGCATTGGGGAATTTTTAAGACACGACGGTTAGGTTCAGACCCAGGTTTTCATTTCACTTAGGTAGACACTCCTGGTCTGCGAGGCCATTCGGGCTGCAAATAAATCAGGCCTCACCTTTGGGACAACTACGGCGGTAATTATTGTTTTGCATCAATTGCCTACTTGGCCCGATTAACTTCGCTCCACCTAGTCTAGCATCATTACTATCAAACACAAACGAGGACGATTCCCGAGCGCAAGCAATCCGAACTGCTCCCTCTTACCTAGCGTCTAACAGCTAAGCAATATACTGCAAGGAATTAATCGCCGAGGAGGCTCGACAGAGGTCGCCACGTCAGTAATAAGTAATCCCACTCTCTAACCGTGAGTGCGGTTGGCGTATGTTCGATGATAAGAGTTTGCTTGGCAAGACTTGGCCACGCGCTGTCCCTTGCCAAGAACACTCCCAAGTGCCGGATTGGGGAGTCTGAAGTCGTACTGGAGAAACATTACTATGCCAACCCGGGCAGGCCGTGCAAATGCCGAGACGGACTTCAAAGATTCCTAAATAAGAAGGCGATGGAAATAGGTGCCTCTAAATCGTAGCGGTACGAGATGGATACCTTGTGGCTACGGTTAAGGGATGTATAAATGGGACGACGTCGGCTTGTGTTATCTTAGGAAGAAATTCTTCTTGCTCTGGTTGCGATGCCTTGCCCTTGATCTGGCCAGGTTAATCTAATTTTAATCCTACCTCTCCCTTTTTAAAGAACGGTGTGATAGGAAGACCTCATCATGGTAAGCTTTTCACGACTGGCGGTCCTGGGGGCTATTCTCCCTTTGGCGCTCGCTGCCGTTCGTTCTGAACCCAGACCCATCCTCAGCAAATCCGCCGAGCTACGGCTCGTCAAGACATCTGAGGAGGACCCGGGAACATGGATGACAGAGGAGGAGAAGTTCGAGAAGCTCATCTCGAAACGTATCGGCTTCATGGACATCACCGATACCATGGTACGTTCACCATTAGCAGCCAGCCAAACGGGATGACGAATCAGAGTCTCACAGCTTGATATAGGAACTCGAGGCAATGGGCGCAGCCCGAAAGGCCCAGCAGAAGGCAGCGGCTGCGTTCCCCTCGGGACCGAGCCACCAGACGCAGGCCAACGCGCTCATCAAGAACGTCAAGCAGAGCAACCTACAGACGTGGACTAACACGCTGGCCGACTTCTACAACCGGTACTACAAGGGCTCATACGCGACGACGAGCGCGTCGTGGATGTATAACACGGTCGTGAGCGTGGCCGCGGCTAACCCGGCCATCAAAGTGAAGCAGTTCGCACACTCTTATAGCCAGCCTAGTGTTATTGCTACCATCCCTGGATCCTCTGCCGAGGTCGTTGTTGTCTCGGCGCACTACGATTCCATTGGTAGTACTACTTCTGGTCGGGCTCCCGGTGCCGATGATAACGCCTCTGTGAGTGTCCTCGCCTTCATAGATACGAAAGGAAATGTTACTTGAATAGTAAAAGGGGACTGATGAACTCATATACCAGGGCGTCGTCGTCGTCCTCGAGGCGCTCCGGGTTCTCGCCGAGGCGAAGTATGCCCCGGCGAATGCGCTCGAGTTCCACTTCTACTCAGGTTGGTTTCATCTCAACAATGCCCCAGCCCCTTACCTACCTACCTATCTCCGTAGTCGGGCGATATGCAGTCGCGCCAGCGTAGATTACGAAGAGAGGATGATGGCGAAATGTGTATGCTGACGTGACCGTTTCTAGGCGAGGAAGGAGGTCTCCTCGGCTCGCGCGATGTCTTCAACTCGTACGTCCGCAGCGGCGTCGACGTCCTCGCCGTCATGAACCAGGACATGACGGGCTACTCGCCCAACAACGTCATCGCCGTCTTCAGCGACTACGGCGACTCCAGCTTGATCGCATTCATCAAGACGCTCGTGCCCGCGTACACCAGCCTGCCCTTGTCGACGGACAGGTGCGGCTATGGATGCAGTGATCAGTAAGTTACTACTTCTTACTCCGCCGTTTTACATATGATCCGGATTTTTTTTGGGGGGGGGAGGGTTTGCTGCATTTGTATTGCGCCGGTATTAATGAAGTTTTATTTCACTGTAATAGCGCCTCGGCTTATTCTGCGGGCTACCCTGCTGCATACGTCTGTGACGAGAACATCCGTGACTCCTCGCCGTACATCCACTCGGCCCAGGACACCGTCTCGACCGTCAGCTTCCCGCACGTCCTAGAACATGCAAAGGTGAGCATGAATTCACCACGATCTAGTCGCGTCGAAAATGGGAGGGAAAAGTTTCATAATTGCTAATATTATTTATCTAGTTGACTGTTGGCTTCCTCGTCGAAGCCTCGTACTTCTAGGCGGATTAGGCGTGCGGATTGTGGTACTTTCACTTGACCCGTATTGGAACAGCGGTTAGACTACTTGACACGCCGATGGTTTTAGCCGCAGTGTGTTAGTATTTGTTGACCTCTTCTTGCACTAACGAAAAGAAGTGTGATAACCGTTCTGAGTATCCGTTTGTTTGTAGGACAATTAATGCCACCTTCAAGGTGAAAGAAGACGATGGCCGTATTTCTACTCGCTTCGTAACCTCGACGTGAGTTCGACTGCTGTGCTATAATTTATTATCGTCTGCTTCATATCGATATAACCGAAGGTCATTACGGGATCACGACCGAGGCATGTAGGATAGCACCTTCTCGATGTTACTCGCTGTAAGGCAGCCTAGGCTGACGAGACAAAGAAGGCACAAGTAGAACTGGAAGAACAACACTTAATTCTTCAAGGCCTTTGAATGCCAACTTAAAGAGACACATGTAGCACGTTTCAGGCTGAGTCAAAGCCGAGTATATCACAAAGCAAATTCACAATGCCTATTGTTCCCTGTATTCTAAAGCATTGCTTAAAATCAGTATATCCCAAGCATTCAAACCCCTCAGTTTCCTCGTTCTCAGGTTAAATCACCACAATTACCCAGAGCACCCACTTAGTCCCCTTCAAATAACCGCGGTCTCGGTCTCTAACACAACTATACAAGTCGATCTCTGAATCTCCGAGACCAGGTAAGCGCTTTCAGTACGTAGTTCAACAATCTTACCCTTGTGTGTACCTACACAATGGGTTGCATCGTCAGCAAAGACGGCGAGAAGACGGGCGAAAAGCGCCAGGGGGTGCCCGGGAAGATTCAGAAGGTCCAGAAGTCCCCAAAAGCCCAGAAGATCCCCGATTTCCAGCTCCCGATAATGACCGAGAAGGAATTGTTAGCCATCATAAACAAACCGTTACGTGCAAGGCCGTCTCCCATGTCGAGGGAAACTAGACGCCTTTATCCCGGCATGCCGAGACCGACGAAACAGAAATAGAAATAACGAGATGGGGGTGACGTAGTGACGTAAAATGCTGGGTGGTATTGCTTTGTAATGTCGATGATGATATTTGAGTCTTTGAGCTCAAGCTCTATGATATAACAGCAGTCTTAGTAGCATTGGCTATCTGTCTCAGTCCGCGACCGTAAGCCACACTAACGCGGTCTTAAGGAAGTACATGATTACTATTTATACCTAGTTCATCCCGCGACAACCTCTCTTTGTATTTTCTCCATACTCTTATAGGTAGGGCCAGAATAGCTATAATGTCCCATTTTGATCTATTATTGTAATGCTTCTGTCTCTCTCTCGTGTATTAGCTTAAAACGAATGCGCAAAACCCCCTTATAGACACGCCTCCCGTCTCATTCCCAGAACATCAACATGAGGGGAGCTGTGTAGTCATTCCTTTTCCGTCACAGCAATAGTCGCGACCATGCAGACCCTGTGAACGCCATCCTTGAAATCGTAGGCGTTACAATTCTGCAGCTCTTGGACGCAGACGTCGATGGCCTGGTCCCACGTATCCTCATCAGCCTGTGTCCAGCCTCCCACCGGTGTACAGAGGTATGTCCAAGCAATGGTTGACCATCGCTTAAGATCCGGCATATTAACCCACGCCGGCTTCTCCACATACTTCGTGTTCTTGAACCCGGCCTCGTTCAGCAATCTCTTAAGCTGCTCCGTGTTGTAGCCCACTACGGCGAGGGGGAGAGGAAGCGGCGCGTCGGCACTCCGAGTCCGTCGGTGCGCTTCCTTGAGAGCTTGCAGCCAGGGCGTCTCCTTCCAAACCCCGATGACAGCTGTGCCACCGGGCTTTACGGTGCGCAAGACGTGCTTTGCCGCCCCAACGTCGTCGCCGAGGCCGATGAGAACGAAGTTGGTCACTGACAAGTCGAAAAAGTTGTCGGGAAACGTGAGTGTGCTGGCATTCATTTCTTCGGCCGTGACAGGCCAGGTCGGGTTCTCCTTGAGTTTTGCGCGTAATTGTGCCAGGTTGTTGGCGCTCTTGTCAGTGGAGTGAATCTTAATATCGGCGGGAGTGCTCGAGGCTATGATCTCGCCTGTAACCGAGCCATACCCACAGCCGTTGTCGTGAATCACCCAGCCGGGCTTAATCTGTGGGACCACCTTGATCACCTCTCGGGCGATCGCCTCGGTGACATCGCCCTGGAGCTCCTTTAGCAGAGCACCGTCAGATTCGACTGCTTGCTTGGGGAAGAACCTTTCCGATGACATTTTACGAGAGTATGGTCGTTGTACTATTTAAGCCTGGCAAATAGTTTAATAGGGGCAGTATAGGGCAACATGCGGAGTAACATGTTGAAGATGAGTCAAGTACGATACATTAATGTGCAATAGCTGATTGTCGCGGTCGGTGGCGTTTTTGAGCCCTAATACGCCCGTCAGTTGTGCTGTTCAGCACGGACGTTACTCTAGAATCAACCCTGACGAGCCATTCAGCGGGCCTGGAGCGGCCGCCTTCGGCTTTGAAGCAGGTAGTACAACGCCTAGGGCGTTAACTAACTATACACTTCGGCTCGCTGATTATATGAGTTTTGAATCAGCCGAGGGGCTGAAATGCGTCTCAAGCTTCAGACAGTGACTAAGAAGAACCGAACACATGGAAGAAATAGGTCAAACAGGCATATTGACAGAATCTCAACTCAGGCGACGTACCGTATTGAGCAGTTCATCTGAGTTCTTAGATAAGACTACCTGATCTGGTTCGCTTCATTTTAATACGTGGCACGCTTGCTGGTGTTTGCCGACTAACTACCTATGCTGGTACCGGTTTCTCTACCTATCACGCCCGACACGAGTCCCGCAAGAGCCGAACGAACGGTATAAATATATATTCGCGTCTTGTCTCCTATCAGTTACTGAACTAAGCGCTTTATCAGTATCTTAAAGTTATACTCAAATTTGTTATCATAGCCACCCTTGAGAGTCGAATAATACGTTTAAAGACCTAGGTCAATAAAGTAAAGAGGTCCCATGCCCCCAATTGCTCTGCCCTTGCCTGATGATGGATCAAGACATGGATAGGTCAAGAGTCGGACAAAGTCTGCGTGTCGACAGACAGTGTCCTCTGTGTCAAGCAGGGAGGATTGTGTGTATGTTTGTAGGAAGGTTGGGTGAAGTCAAGGAGCATGGTGAAGCAAAGGATGGATACACGGTGAAGCGAGGGATGTATAGATGCCCATTAACTTGCTAGCCATGTCACGGAACGGAACTGCAGCACTAAACCATGATGCTACAAAAGGAGAACGATATCAAGGTGGGTAGCCTTGACGTCTGCAGCTACTTATATATGCACCACGGTTGAGACCGTGACAAGTCACTACAAGTACCTCTGCTCGGTGTGAACGCTATTAAATCGGGTCCCATTGACTCATGGAAGCTGTTTATAAGTAATATACTCTAAGCGACTGAATGATATGGATAATCCAACCAGCGGAGTGAACATCGTTATCATGTAATTATGCCCATGCTCAAGCCCAACCCAACCCCACAACCACGCCCTTATTCTGTTCAATCCGCCCTTCATAATAATCAAGCCTGTTCCATTCTACGTTCCAATTCCCCGCATTGTATGCGTTGAGCAAATCGAGATTAACTCATTCTCTTGTGGCAGTATTCAGTCTGACGACGGAGGTGTATTGTAGGCAGTGGCGGTACAATTTCCGTCGTACGTGTTGCGTCACGGTAGGTAGGTTGATAGACAGGGTCTGGGGTTGGCGCAATCGGCTGAATTCTTTGTTTCGTTACGGAGATGTCCGCAGCTCCAGCAGTGCCTGTAGATGATAGTCAGCTTGATTCTTTGGATCTCTGTCAGAAATGATGCCATATTGCACAGAGATAGCCCATTAGTCTAATAAAACAACTTACATCGTTCAGTTAAATATGAATATTGGGGATGTTTCGGCCAAAGGCTGCGGGGAAAGCGATGAAGCGAAGTAGAGCAAATTGAATGATGGTGAGTTACTGCAGAGACTGCCAATTAGTTGAACGAGCATGAGCTTATATAGTCTCTCTATACGAGGGTCTTCTGGGTCGAGCTATATGCAATTTCCACTTATCACAGGCATTGTTTATACTATGTTTTGAAACCTCGTGATAACGAGACTCTAGTAATGCACAGTGGGCTGACAGCCTTTATGGCCAAGTCATCCCCAAGAATAACTGATGATGGCTGTAACTTAATATGCTATATCCAGCTGGATATAGTCAAGGCTGATTGCAAGAGAGCCGTAGAGGTTACACCGGCGCTGGAGCCTAGCACTCCATACTAACAAGTGTTGCTTAATGTTAGGGACTGACGCATGTCCTACTTAATCATATTAGCAAAAGCTCAACTATATGTAGCCCATCTTCTTGTTTTCTCACTTTTTCCATCTTCGATTCTAATTTATCACAGACCCGCCTCCCCTCTTCTTCAGAAATCAACAGCCAACTCCTTTCCACATGGCTTTCAAGCTTCACATTCCACCGTGCATTTGGACACCCGCTCATCCACACCACCCTCCACCCCCAGATAAGCCTCTGAGAATCCAAATTGATGGTCCTTTAGTTGCTATATAAAGACTCTTTCCCGAGAGTACATGGCATATGGATCCCCGGACTTGCAATATTAACATTTCAGGCATTATATGGTCAGGATGTTTACTTAGAGCTTGCAAATGATATCATCATACAGGATGAAATCGTAGGCTGGGTGGTGAATGAGATCTCAGGGGCATTAACGTGCGTACCAAGAGTCACACTATTAACATAATATGTCTTTATGTTTCTAACAGCTTGTGATTTAGACGCTTTGACTATCATGGCGTCACGTTTGATCATATGGTACCTCCCGATGATCTTGATCCAGATGTTTTGCAAATTAACATCATCGAGCTGGAAATCGACGAAGGACCGTTTGCCGGTGGCGTTGCATATGCTAACAAATACCTTTTATTTACCGTAGACCCGGCCGAATATGGAGGGGAAATGGTGCTCCCCGTACCGAGATGCTGCCAGAAAAGGAAGGGTATCCAGGATCGCAGGAGGGCGAATGACCGCGTCGTTATGAGAGATGAAGAAATTGCAACAACCCGGGCTTTGAAATAGTTATCACACTTATCTATCCGAAGGTCAAATTACTCAACATTGCTCATTTTGCACGTCACTTTTTCCCTTTATTCCCTGGCTTGAATAAGAACAGTTATTGTGTATGCAACTTGTGACATCCTTGCAAGAGCTCAATGGACCGCAACACGTCTAATTCATCCTACTCTACGACAAGATAGCCAATAAGATATTGTTGTGGAATAGGGGTCGGAATAAATATAGCCTGGACGTATAATGTTGGCCAAGGAAACATAGGGCCAATCAAAACATACGAATTCTTTTTACTATTATAAGGGAGATAAAGTTGCACCAATACAACAAGTATTGGAACATTAAAGGTAAATTGATAAAGCGTCAGCAAAAAGTAGCTAAATAGTACAACGATAAATGGAATGAAAATAAATCACGAAGAGCAGCTGAAACAACGACAATCATCTTAAATAATAAAATAGTGTATAGCAAATGATGGTATGTATCGCAAAGCTAGTAGTCCCGCTCGCTAGTGGTATTCCACTTATACTAAGGATCATGGATAACTGCATATGTACTCTGCGTTCCTAGGGCGAGATTGTTTTTCGAAGGTGTGAATAATACAGTGCTCTTGGTCCAGGACATTATCCTTTGCCGTAGGAGAATCCTGCTAGATTGTTGATAATCCGATAGTCTTAATTGCATTAGAGTGGCTAACTACTCTGTGCAATTATTAAATGGGAGGAGGAGCCTATCAAGTTATATTGCCTAAGTATACAATTCAAATAAATCCTCTTAAGATCAGAACCTAGGTTAAGTAGATATGAGGGAATTGTATAAAAAGTTGAATGCTATAAAAGTAGGTACATAGGTATGTACTTATGTATATTGGTTCACAGATAGAAGCGAACGGGATAGTCTCCGTAGAAACCATTATGCTTCAAACCTTTCTAACAGTGTTAATGACATAGCTGGTTGTGCGCTTTAGCCGCACAGGGAGTTATCTTAACTACTAGGCAGCAGACACTCCTATAATTAATCAATAAGGAATTTCTATGTTAAATTATCGTAATAACGATATTTGCCGCAGTACGTATAGCAACCCAAGTATAGCAAACCAGGTTACAAGCTCTCGCCACTCTATTGGGTTTCCAACTACCTAGTATGATATGATAGAGTAATTGACATGGCAGTGTGATTCTTACACACTATGCCACATGACCTACTAACATTGGCTATAAATACAGCATACATGCGCAAGGCTGATGCTCATACTTATAAATTGAGCTTACTTCCGTAATCCGGAGGGAATTGTAGATCCCTATAGTGGAGAATAGGGGTCTTGACTGGCCCCGCCATGGCCCAGACGACTGGAATGCGGGGCTTCAACCCCCTGTACGGTGAGTGCTGTACAGCTGAAACCTGTCTCGGTACCACCCTAATTAGGCACTAAGATTTAGGGAGGTCGACCTAAGCTACAAGGGCGTCTCGCATCGCGATAAGCCTCACTCCCTCTCCGTCCTCCTACTTACCTATCCATCCTCACAACGTGTCCCGCGCCCCCCCATTTCGATACTCTGATCTCAATCCCCCGACGCGACTATAGCATGCTGTGAAGACTCAGGCGATAGGCTACACGGATAATCGATTACTGTTTCGCAACCCAACCTCGGCTCAAGATGCGCCAGGTCTATCCCACATAAGAGCCAGGCTTTCGACATTGCGCCCACCACCATGCAACCATCGCGACCCCAACCGAGAGCCCCCGGCAGCTTCTCGCCCATCGTCCCCGGCTCCATCGGCGGCGCCTCCTCCAGCAACCCCAACGCTGCCGCCGCCGCCTACGCTGCCACCACCGCGCCGTCCCGGCCCATGATCCGGAGGATAGAGACGTCCTCGACCGAAGACAGCATCTCGCTGCCCAAGACCCGGACCCCCCAGACCCCCGTTGGTCTCGCGAGCCCGACCTTTCCTAGCTCGCCGGGTCGCGGAAGCCCCCAGAACTTCTCACGCCCCGGCCGAACTGGAAACGATGTCCCCAGCACCCGAAATGCTTCGCCCTTGACGCTCCCTCCCGCTCGCGCTGGCCACGTGCGGAAGCATTCGCAGACCCCGGGCTTATTCGAACCCAGCATGCCCTCGATGAGCACGTCCAACCTGTCCCAAGTCGGCATGTCGCCGTCGTCCACCACGCCCTCGGCCAGCCAGATCGCCGCCCAGGCCGCCGTGCGGCAGCAATACCAAAACCAACAACAGCAACAGCAACAGCCACAACACCAATCACAGCAACAACAGCAGCAGCAGCACATTCGCCACCGTTCGCAGACCGTCCCGTTCCCGGGAAGCGAGACACATGACTCTTCCAAAAGACCTGCACCGAAGCCTGCCGCCGGACCACGGAGTCCTCCCATGCTCAGCTTGACTGAGGCTAGCGCACCGCGCGACAACGGTTTCGGCAGCCAGGGCTATCACAATGGTCTGCTGGGGAGTCATGCAGCAGCCGCTACGGCCGCGGCAAATGTGGCCTTCCCCAGGACTTCATCTCAGAACACTTCACCTGTGCCGCCCATCCAAGAGCCTCTCATGCCTCCACCCCTCGCCATTCCCGACAAGCCAGCCAAACCCGAGAAGTCCAAGGTCAAGCTCTTTTCGCGCCCCAAGAAGATAGATACGAAAAGCGAGTCAAAGGATCGGCCCATACCCAGTCCTGGCAAGATTGGATCGGCGCTGGCCTCGCTCCAGCGAGGGAACTTCAGCACCACGAGCTTGGCTGATTCGCAGTCCTTCTATAACATGACCAATTCGTCTTCGGCCACCATCCGCGCTACGGATTCCCCTATCGAAAGAGAAGGGAAGGAGAAAGACAAGGAACGAAAACACCACCATTTCCTGTCTCGCCAGAAACATAAACTGACGAGCAAAGACGACCACCATCTTCCCCTCTCTTCTGCTGCCAGCAACTCCCGCCCTGTTGATCCCAGTGCGCCTTCGAGCCTGTACAATTTCAACCCGCCCCCGAGCCCTGGCCCTAACAGCGCCCTGGGCAAAAGCGTCAGCGGTCTCGACCTGCGCCACGGCGGCCGGGCGTTGCGCGAGAAAAGGAAGGAAGAGAAGCTCAGTGATATTATGCGCCACGACAACGAATCAACATTTGGTCTAGGGTCTGAGTGGCCTGGCCCGGGGAGTCTCGGACCTTCAGTTAACAACAGCTCATATTTCAATGAACCCATAGATCCGGCCAAATACGGTCTCAATGGCATGTCTCTTGATGATGCCTGGCCATATCTGAAAGCAAAACTGCTTGTCATATTCGGGGGCGAGGATTTGCGCTTGCCGGTCGAGGACCTCAATAGGGTGGTGAACCTACACATTCAGTATTGTATACAGCGCCGCTCCGCCCACATCATCATCGATGACCTGCGAGATCTACTTACCACGGGGTTTGCATCGCTCGACCACGCTCTGCGTATGACACCAGAGGACCGAGTGATTCCTGCGCTTGTGGAATTATGGGTCATCACGTTTACCAACATCCTTCCATATCTACAGGCAGTCTTCTTACCGCTGGATCTCGAGTTCTCGGGGGTCGGGCAATACCTGACCTTCGAACAGGCGCGCGAGTTCTGGGGCGGTGTGGTGGCGGGCGGTCCCGCGTCGAGCACACCGGGAGGCGGTAACTTGCAAGCACACGTCTCGCCCGCCAGCAATGCGCTCGATGTGCGGCGGATGGTCCTTGCGGCTTACCGTGATATACTCATCTTGCCGCGCTACGACAAACTGAAGGCCATCTTCTCTCGACTCTCGCTCGAGCATTTGCCTTACTCTCTCGCCTCGCTTGCCCTGGCATCACCACCACCAGTGGGCGAAAGCATCACTTCCCTGTCGACGTCACCATCCGACGGGGGGTTCGCGGGGGGGCGCCCGGGCACGGCCATGTCGCTCGACCCGAGCGTGGCCAGCTACAACTCGACTACGACGACGGTGTTTGGCAACGACTCCAACCCGTCGAGGAGCCGCGCGATCAGTAATGTCTCGTATGCCAGTGGCGCATCAGATCCAGCCTCAGCAAGTGGCAGGTCGCTTCTCCGACCCTTCACGCCACAGACGCAGGAGATGCTGGGAAGTGTGCGCGAACAGAACGTAGAGGACAGCAAGCAGGTGACTGAAATGGTCGGTCGTTTGTTGCAGTGCATGAGCGTCCTTGCCAGCGTTGGCACGGGGGTGGGAGGTCCCATGACGGGGGCTGGCGGAGCGGACGATCCCACTAAGATGGTGTCGGAGCTGGGTCGGCTCCTGAAGCTGAATTGGCTGGGCAGAGGTCGGACGGGTCGAAATAGGAGAGGTATCGTCGGCGGTAGGGTCAAGCGGCCGGAAAACAGGTCGAACAGCAGCGCTCTGCGTGAAGTGGTGCAAGAAGGCGTCGGAGTAAACGGATAACGGAGTAACGGAGCAACGTGACATGATACCTACGAGGTTGAAGATGCATATGCGAACAGAATTACAGTATGATACTTTATGTTGGTCTTTATCCTAGCCGACGATAACGACTCTAGCAAGCCTATCAAATTGAAGCTGGTGATTTTTGCTGCCCATGGCCACCTTTGCTGTTAACGTCGAATGAATCTGTTACTGCCCCTTACCTAGGGAAAGGATAGTCAAATAGTCAAATATCAACCAATATCAGGAACCGCCCATCTACCATCGACAATACACGACTCTATTTCATCTGTAAGAGCAGCAATGACGTAGCCAGTGTGCGTAATTCCAGCTCAGCACTACAATCTCAATCCCGACATGACGGACACAACTGGAGGTGGAATGAAAGGTTACACGTTACTTGGACCTGCAGTAGGTATTGTATTGATATGTAGATATTGTTCCAAGTTGTTGGCAATACACATGTATGTACATAGTAGAGACAACTTAACTGCAGGCTGCATGTACAACGGGTACAACGTCGTATCAGAAATTGATAATAGGTACTATATGTACCGTACGCTCCGATTCCGAAGCACCCGCCCGTCCGGTCATCCACTATCTCCTCCCTTCCCTCCCCGCAGCCTCTCTCTTGAACTTTCTCGATCGGAACATTCAACCACAACTGCCATATCACTCGCTTTCTTTGTCCCCCGTCTCCAAGCCAAAACAATCCTTTGTAGGAACTTTTACGGCGTGTCGACCAAACAAGCAACAAGAAGAGGTCTCAAAGCATAGCCGTGGTAGACTAGATAGACTGGGTTGTGATAAATAAGTATGATTCGTTATTATCGTCATCATTCCGCAACAGCAAGCACACAAAGAAGGCTACGTTTTCGCCAACGACGACCGAGGTGCTGACAACCACCAGGACTTCGCGACGAGGTACTTGCGGTTGCGTTGCTCGACACTGTAGAACTATTTCTGGGCTTGCTCGCAAAAGCGGTGAATTTGCATCTCTTCTTCCTCCTCTCCTCCTATATCGAAGAGGGGACGGCGACGACGACGACGACGACAAAACCCATCACCAACGCCGCATCTCGAACTGGTTTCCAAACTACCATCATCGGCAGCAGCCACATCCCGCTCCTACCCCGCGCAGCAACAGCAGCGACAAACCAAATCATCCCAGCGCTCCTCCTCTACGGTACTTAACCATCTCCTTCACCACCTCCTCGTCCGCAACCGCATATAGTACTCACGCGCTCCGCAGCAGCGGCATTCCCATCCCTCAAGATGAGTTCCTCCTCTCACCAGTTGACCGCGCAAGACGTCATCAAGGCCTTGAACCTATCCCCACACCCTGAAAAGGGCTATTACATCGAGACCTTCCGGGACCCGGAGACCTCGTCGTCGGCCGACGGGCGCGCGGGCTCGACGTGCATCTACTACCTCCTCGAGGGCGAGGCGGGGCTCTCGCACTGGCACCGCGTCCGCGACGCCGTCGAGGTCTGGCACCACTACGCCGGCGCCCCGCTGCGGCTGAGTCTCGCGTGGGACGACGGCACGCCCGTGCGCGACGTCGTCCTCGGGAAGGACCTGCTCGGCGGCGAGAGGCCGCAGGTCGTCGTCCAGAGGAACGAGTGGCAGCATGCCGTCTCGCTGGGCGACTGGACGCTCGTCGGATGCTCCGTCGCCCCCGCCTTCACGTTCGAGTCGTTCCAGATGGCCGAGGGCGGTTGGGAACCGAATGGCGGGGAGGAGAAGAAGTGATGTCAGTCAGTCAGTCGGTCAGGAGGAAGAGGGCTGTTTGTGGTTAGGTACCTAGGGGCTGCCTGGGTTGACTGACTGTAGATGAGTATGAGTGGTGGCGTGTCGTATTGAGATGTGGCATACTCGGTCGATTGTGTGAATGAATGAAAACGTACTGCCTGCCGTCGTGGGGGGGCTGTGAGATTACTGACGTGCGCTTCTAGGTAGGTAGGTTGGCTGGTTGGTTACTGCTGTGCTGATTGATGGGGGTGTATGGTAGTCAAAACGACATCATAGACCTCTACTTTTAACCTTAGAACATTCCTACACACTATTATCAAGGTATGCATAAATCGAAAATAAATAAAAAGGTAGTCTAGATGCGATTGGAGCTAGATGCGAGGGTGTTTCGAGTCCTGTTCCTCGCCGCTAGACTCTTGCTTATTTGTATACCATACGAAATAAGCTCGTCATCGCTACTATAACATCTATTTCGCACTTCTGAATACTTGGTGCCACTGCATGCAAATGCAGCTGTTAAAATGTGCATTATGCTAGGTACAACGTTGGCTCATCTAAGATGGTCTAGACATTACATGATGTGTGATGGGTCGGGACGAGTCACTTGCAGAAGATGTCTGCAACGAGAAGACTGTGTAGTTGCAACAGCAAAACATTTATATTTGCTGGCCTGTAATTAAGTCAAGCTATGGGATTCTCACGTTGTAAGCTAACGTACATTGGCCTGGAATAGAGCTCAGTGGCATACATGACGAATCACGTATTCATGTAACAACTATCAAGGGAGGCCTGATTCTGGAATGAACCTGTTATCAACTAGTCAGCCTCGGTGTTTCGAGAAAAAGAACTGCAGACAAAACGTAGAAGATGTAGTGTAGATTCAGACATCCAAGGAAGAATTGACCCTCATTTACTTCAAGATAGGCTCGTATGAAGCTCGAGTGGAAACTGCGAATTCAGGTGGAAATTTCATCATAAAAGATAGACTAGGCCGAGTGAAGAAATGGGTGGGCTTACTTAATGACAAAGAATGTGGGTGGTGTGCAGAGCATATGCTTAATGACGAGGCTGTGAAGTTAAAAAAGTGGCCTACGAAGCGTAACGGAGAGAAGCCTGGGTAAGCATCGAGGTTAGCGTCTGAGTCAGCGAAGAGAGTGATGTGTGACTCTCGCGTAGCAGGGCCTCTCCGGCTCGTGTGCAGCAAACGCGCCCCAAGGCATTGTTGGCACACGAGATCAGACAAAGTATACTGGCAAGTAACAGGCTGCTAGAGCCCGAACAGTCGAAGCTTCTTCATGGTCGATTCGGTTGGGAAAAGAAGACAATTTGCTTGGGTGTCATCCTGAGAAGGGAGGCGGTAACATGAGACCGGGGGGCACAAGGAATCGCAAACTTACCATTTCATTCCATCACCGCGCGACGAGCGAGCGCAGAGATACAAACCGATGCTGGACGGTGTTCGCAATAGTGCCCGTGTCGTGCTTGATAAACAGTCCGAGACGCAGAACCATCGTTGGAGGAAGAGTGTTGGCGAGAGGGTAAATGTTGGGTTGGCGCGAAATTTATAGAGAGGAAATTCGAGGACCCTGACTACAGGCGACTTAGGTACCTAAGTAGAGCCTCGCTCGAGAAAAATTTCAGTGGAAGCCCGTGGGGCGTTCGCTAGCGGATAAACTATGGATACGACTACCTACTGTGTGGGGCGAGGCAGCGCCGTCGGGCTGCAGCTGGCAGGTCGTGGGAGCCACCTCCTGTCAGTTGGCCGAAGTTAATGCTTGCCCGTCGCAGGTGGCCATCGGAACCTTACCTTAGGTACTTGCAGTCAGGTAGGTACTTTACTGCATCAACAAACTCACGGGGCGCGCCGTAGAAGGTCGTGCATGGGCGGAAACCAAAGCAGTCATCTTCCTATTGCTCTTGCTCTTCTCCTTCTTCTCCTTCTCTTCTACATTCGACCCCATCTTTCTTTACATTCACCTTCAACTCCAGCACCCCCATCTTCATTTTATCATCATACAACAAACAGGGTACCTACCTACACTACACAAATTAGTCACCTGCACGGGCCGGTACAACCATCTCATCTGCTCCATTCTTCAAATTCTATAATTGGAGTCAGGAGTATACATAATCCGACCTCCGGCCGTGGCCGGGATCGCCATTGGACAGCCACGGCTGCTGCACGTCAGAGCCCCCACTCGCAGTCTTCGCCAGCCTCCCAGACTAGGCCGTCTTGCTACCGGGATCTGCCACCAGCCCACTGCGTCGGCTTTTCCCTCTTTCTCTCGCACTCCCGCTTCTCGCAGTTCTCAGAGCGACGCAGACGCGCGCCCGAACATCCTCGTTAGTCATCTCCCAATATTACCTCCCTAGTGTGTAGTACGGCCTCTCTCTGCTACCCACCCGGCATACCCAGCATACCCAGCATCCAGTATCCAGTGCACGGCAGCATCGGTGCCTGCTAACACAGCTCACCGTGCGCAGCGCATCGTCTCGGTACAGCACAGCAAAGCACAGCACAGCACAGCGTAGCATACCTAACTGAACCCCGTAAGGTACCGCACCATACCGCTGTAGGTCATAGGCAGGCACTGCAAATCGGTCAGTTACCACAACCCACAACAACCTAACCCAAACCCACCACCAACCCGCTGATTGATTGTCCACTGCCCACTGCCCATGGGCCATGACAGCCAGCCCAGCCAGCACCAGCACCAACACCAGCGCATCGTCAATCGTCGTTGCTGCTTATTACTTAATTCCCCGTCCCTCCCCGTCGCTGCTCGCTCATTCCCGACGCCTCTGGCCACTTGGAGCTGGCTAACTGCTGTACAGCATCCCACATCATACGCTCTCTCGTCTCGTCGTCTTCCCTTAATCACGCCTCGGCCATGTGCTGCTGCATCTCGAGTTCGTGACAGCGACTCGTCTGCATTCTCTTCTGCCACCCGCCCGTCGTTCCCTTGTCCTTGTCCTTGTCCTTGCTTGCATGTCTCTCATACCAATCCCTTCTTGACGCCGTCGCTTCCAGTAGCACTGCTCCGTCGACCGTACCAGCGCCCCTTCCAGCAGCACGAGCGCGCTTCTTTGTCCCGCCATCATCTGTCTTATCTTGCTTCGCCTAGAATTTGCCTGTTCCTCTGGCCTGCCGGGAACCTGTTCACGTCCACGACGCACTGGGCCCCATCGCACCCTCGGTCTGCCGGCCTTGCGTTTCGCGACAGCCCAGGTTCCCAACTCACCGCGATCCACACGACTGCCTGACTGCCCGGCTCTTCGACTCTCCCCCCGTGCAGGCTCTTGTCGCAGCGTGTATTGCGCTACTTTCTCTCTCAGCGGCCGTGCTACATTGATCGCCGAGGCTCCGACGCGCGCGTGTTGGCCCGCCGTCCCATACAGTTTGATAGCGCACGGCGCCGCACCCCTTACCGCCAATTTATACGCGCATGGTATACCGCGAGGAGTGCGACGTCGATATCCACGCTGTGGGTAATCGACAATCTCAGATATGATGGCGAGCATTGGCCCGGGTTTCCACCCAGGCATGCCGCAGCACCCCGGGGTCCATCCCGGCCATCCCATGGGTGCTCCCGGCATGGCTCACAATCCGAGTCAACCTGGCGCTCAGCAAGGTATACCGCCCCAGATGGCCGCTCACCTGGCTGCTTCCGGTCCCGGTGGCCAAATCAATCCCGCTGCCATGATGGGAGGCATGCCTCAGGGTGCTGCCGGTCCTAATGCCCACGCCCTCCAACATCTAAACCCTCAATTGTTCCAACAACAACAGCAGCATTACAGTGAGTATCCCCCTGTCCGCTGTTTCTCGTTATCGAACCATGACCCTCGACCACTCGTGCTCTTGCTGATATCCTGTTGTAGTGGCTGCGGCCCAAAACCCCAATGCAGCCCAGAGCGTTTACAATATTCAGCAACAACGGATTATGCAGGCGAGACAGGCCGGCATGATGCAACACCAGATGATGAATGGCGGCATGCCCATAATTGGGAATATGAATGCGCAGCAGTTTGCGCAACTGAGGCAGGGTATGCAACCAAGGATGCCCGGGCACATGCCACAAGGCCATCTTCAACAAGGGGGCCAACATCCAACCACGCAACAGCAGGTGAGTGGCATTTGAATCATAGGCGAAAGTTCCGTCATAATATACCATGTCTTGACTCTATCTTTGAAGGTCCTGCGACTAACTTTAGTAACTTTGCACTGCAGTTATTACAACAGATGGCACTACAGCAGCAGCAGCAACAGCAGCAGCAACACCAAGCCCAGCAGGCTGCGAATAATGCGATGCACCAAGGAGGCCAGCCAGGCCATCCGGGCCATATGACAGCACACCAGCTCCAGAGCCTACAACAACAACAAAACCAGCTTGCACAGTCAATGGCACAGCAGATGCCCGCAACGGTTGCGCAGAACCAACAACCTCAGCCCCAGCCCCAACCCCAACCCCCACCTCAACCCCAAGGCCAACCACAACAGCCGCAACAACCACAACAACAGGGTCAGCAGCAGCAGGGTCAACACCAGGTTCAACAAGCTGCTGCAGGCGCTCAGGGTCCTCAGAGAGCAGCCACGCCTGCCGGTGGTCAAGGCAACCAGCCACAGGCCCAAGGTCCAACCGCAGCTCAGGCCAACCAACCACAACAGCAGCAGGCGCAGCAACAGCAGCAGCAGCAACAGCAGCAACAGCAGCAGCAGGCGCAAGCGCAAGCCCAGGCACAGGCACAGGCGCAGGCGCAGGCGCAGGCGCAAGCTCAAGCCCAGGCACAGGCACAAGCCCAAGCACAAGCACAAGCCCAAGCGGCACAGAACCAGTCGGCGAGCCAACCTCAACAGCCCAACGCTCAGCTGCTACAAGCCCAACAACAACAGCTCGCCCATCTTCAGCAGATGCAACAAGCTCAGCAGCAGCTCAAAAATGATAGTATGATGAAGGGTCAATGCCTGCTAAAGCTGATGCAGTTCAGCGAGCATCTGAGTAACTTTCCGGTTCGTCACACTTTGTAACAACTATCGGCTAGCTTGCCTCTAACTTTCTGAGTAGGGTACTAAAAGTCGAGACGACGTTCAGTACTGGCAAATATTTGTTGACCGATTTTTCTCGCACAAAGGTGTCTTCCGACTGTCGCTTCCGGTTACTGGATCTGATCCCTCGAACGAAGAACACGGGCCGGACAAGCAATATGAGATAGTGCAGCCAGCGCTCGCCAGGTTTTTTCATACGCATTTCCAGAGCGGTATCCGCCAGATACAGTTGACGTTCGAGAGGGGCACCTCCGATAGGCAATTGAACAGCGGCGGCCATTTCCTTGAGAACCCGAGGGCCAGCATGATATACTGGTTCGAGAATTCTCACGTACGTATATACCAGCTTGGCAAAACCACCCGTGAGTTTTCGTCTCGCTTACTGACACCCTTGTGTTAGGTGATTGCTACGGGCCAGTTAAAAGCGCATTTCGACCAGGAACAGAAGTTAGATGCGCTTGAGTTCAACACACAGAGCCACGAGGAATACGTTTCGAGAAAGATGGTCATCAATGCGGCGAGGCCAACACATTCGTGGGCGAAAGAATGGAAGAAGGTCAATGGTCAAGACGCGAATGCCTCCCCCGAGATGAGCAAGAAGGGCAAGGCAAAGCAGTTGAAATCGCCGCCGAACCCCCCTCCTGATTTCGTCATACCCCATTCCGCCGTTAAGGGAAACATGGGCATCACGGAGCCCGTCTTCCAGTTTCTCGAGGTATGCGGTCTCTATACTACCGAGATGTTTGATCATGTAAACTGACGTCTCCGCACTAGATTGTTGAGGTGATGGGCCAGATGAACGTAAGTTTACACTACGTCGCGAGCTCTCAAAGGAGAGTGGGCGTGGCAAACAGTCATCTGCTTACACTTTCAATTTCCCAATGGCATACATATCGCTGACTCATCTCTTACTAGCCTCTATTCAATTACTACCAGGCAAACTCGTCGCTATCACCATACCAGGCGCTCGACCAATATGTCAACCTCCACATTACAAACGGTCAACAACAAGCGACCATGAATGGACATGCTTCGGGGGTTATCCCACCAAATCAACGGACGCCGAGCTTTAGCCAGTTCCCCCTCGGGGCTTCGCCGGCTGCGTCGCACCTTCAGCTTCCCAACTCACCTCATATGGGAAGCCCTGCACAGGGTCACATGCAGGCACCTGGCATGCAGCTTCAACAGAGCGCGCAAGGGACGAATTCTAGCGGGCCCAGTGCGAATACCAGTCCAGCAAGCAATAAACGCAGAAGACCATCGGCGGTAAAAGCCGAAGAGGACAGCGGCGCACCAACGCCGGCCAGTTTAGGCGCACCGCAGGTGAACGGCGTGGCTACAAAGAAGCCACCTACGCCTCGGTTGGCCCACAACAAACGCCAGAAAGTCAACCCAGCATAGGGATATGGCTCGTCTATCCCCGTTTCTGTTTTCACCTATTTTATCATAGCATATCGGCGTCAGGCTGGATATGATTTTGGCCTTGATTCCCCACTATCTCACGGTGTTTGGGTGTGGCTGATTACAATTTTTTTGTCAACAACTTCAACTGCGCATTAGGGATTGCTCTCGTCGACTATTTCCTTTAATTTATGAACGGCATCTGTTTTTGGGGCGGACATTTTTCCACTAGAATGGCGCCTTTCGCCGGATAGGAGTGGGATACATACTTCGAGACGGGCCTGTGATACCTATTTAGTGCGTGTTCGCTCGCCACGGCAGAGAGACAAGCAGTAGTATAATTAGCGAATTTGGCTTGGGGCCTCTGGTGCCGATGGGGCCTACTGATGCCGACGATGAGGACTGTATGAAGCTTGGCATTAGCCGATGTACGATATACCTCCCCCCCCCCCGGCTCTTCGTTGTTGTCGTCGTCGTCGTCATCATCATTTGTTAGTTTGGCGTTCATGTGTTGTTGTTTTGCAAAAGCGGTACAAGGAGTAGAGGAAGGCAGGCGGATTCAGAGTACTAGGGGTCGTTGTGCTCCTGGGATACAAGAAAAGTTGAATTTTTTGTGCACGTTGACCAATTTCACCTTGCCTTTGGTTGTGATGCCATGTGGAGCACTATTATATGGTGTTCCGTTGACGATACAGGTTAGATTGAAATTGTGTAGTCCTGGACAGTGCTAGAAAGATGCCAGGCTCTACGCGGCCCATAGGTCTTCTATTTGCGTTAACGATTGTAGCAGTGTTAGGTACGTGATTCATGTAAACCATCATAATTATTTAATCAGTGTTAAAATAGTTCGACGGTCCAAGCCCGGCTGGCCTAGGCTGGCGATTTTAGATACATACTACCCGTTATCTATCTATGAGCCGTTAGTGCGATCAATTTGTTGTTTGCTGAGAGGAGAGCGCGCAGTGATGACCTCATGATTGTACAGACCATGATGACTTCATCATCGCTCGCCGCCTGTCTGTTTTCAAAACGACAGGTTAGTTGCTTATAAGAGGAGACCGATGGCTAATGTTGTAGTGGTTTTAGATATTGCCATGTTCAACACGAATTAAAACCTGAAGGATTACTAGACATTTTCTACTATTACAAACGGGGCGCAGCACGTCTGGTTAAGATACAAATATCAACCGCACGTATCTCATTGATATTCCGAATTTATTATTAAGAGTGTTTCTTTACGAGGGAAATCAGATAAAGTATCTGGCACCATGAGCAACTACCCAACTCAACAATCCAAAGGCGGCAAAGCTGGCGGTCAGGAAGCAAGTCATTCGGCCGACTATGGGGTATGTTTCTCTCTCTCTCTCTTTCTTTCTTTTAACTTCCTCTGGTTCTACTTTCCTAGTATCGATTATTCTTCATCGATCACCCTCGCCCCTCTCGTGCGCGTGTAGATGAGGCTAACAGCGGGGGTGTTTTGGTGGATTAAATAGCTGGCAGGCCCCTCGTTCGACAACATGTACGAGCAGAAACGCTCCATGGACTCCATGTCCAAAGAGAAGCGCGAGAACCTCGCCGACCAGAAGCCCACGTCGACCTTGGGCAAGATGTGGCAGAGGTGAGTTTCCCTGGTTATAATACCGGAGATGGATAATACATTGTGGCTGACTTTTGTGGCCTGTAGTGCCATGTCTGGGCCTGGTGGACCCAATCCCTCTGGAGGCAGTAAATAGTAAGATGGGTTAGATAGAGGGATGAAGTGATGATGTTTATCCTGTTGGTCTTAGTGGGGCGGCGTTGAGGGCAACAATCGGGTTTCACAGGTTAGAATTGAATACACGAACAACCATGAGAGATCGCTATTCTTATGCTGATGTATGCCGATAGATTCGGTCCGAATCATTCGGCCTTTTTGTGTGAACTACTAAATCTTTGTATGTCAGCTGGAATGTAGGACTATCTCGCTGCCTGCCGTCATACCTCGCTTCTAAGAACAACCCCATGGGGATGTCCTGCATACCTCTTTTGTGTTAACCGTTATGCACACGTTCGCAAAGCGGAGGCGGTAGTGGTTCCGGTTACGGAAGTATTCCCGGGCCCTAGGTTATTAACCCTGACGTTAATCGTCCGGGCTCACTCTACCGAAATGAACGAGAGCTATCGAAGCAACAAAGGCAATTTTAGTGACGGAAAACATCTATTCTCCTTCCCCCCTATCTAGTGAGTTGGATAT
Source organism: Xylaria acuta (assembly GCA_022495125.1). Classification (NCBI taxonomy): domain Eukaryota; kingdom Fungi; phylum Ascomycota; class Sordariomycetes; order Xylariales; family Xylariaceae; genus Xylaria; species Xylaria acuta. The sequence goes on along the minus strand of MU383122.1, from coordinate 189,085 downwards.
GGCAGCACAAAAGATCCTCCGCCGTAAAGACAACTCCGCAGGCGTCGGACTGCGCGCCGTCCTCGCGGCTCAGGCCGAGGGCGCATCCGCGACGCCGATCCCGAGCCCGCCGGAAGACGTAAGTCACGAGGTCGATCTGTCACCTACCAACGCCATGTACTCAATCTATACCTCATCGTAACTCTGACTAACGACCCCAAAATTATTAATAGGCAGAGGAGGTGAAGGCTACATGCGACTCGTTCACGCTGGAGTCCTTCACGGCCTCCGACGCCTGGGAGCTCGGCCACCTGCTGTATGCGCGGCTGCTCGCGTTCTCGGCCGAGAAGCCGACGGTCGTCTCCATCGCGACGGCGAACGGGCAGCACGTGCTCTTCCAGGCCGCCGTGGGGGGCGGCACCCTCCCGGACAACGACGCGTGGGTGCGGCGCAAGAGGAACACGGTCCTGCGCTTCGGCGCCTCCTCGTGGCTCCTGCACTGCCGGTATGCCGGCGACGAGGACGCGTTCCGCCGCAAGTTCGGCATGAGCGAGGAGGTCGCGGGGGAGTATGCCATCCATGGGGGTGCGGTGCCGAGTACGTCGATTCATTCATTCCCGTTTTGCTCGCGTCCCTCTCTCGTTATGGCTTGTTTTTTGTCTTGTTGTGGCTGGTGTGTTGGGGGTGGGATTTAGTTCCATTTATATTATATTTTCTCGCGTGCGGATTCCGCAATTGGAAGCCATTAACGCTCTTGGTATGGCTTGGGTACTAACCTTTTTTCCCTCTCGCAGTCCGGGTTGCTGGGGTTGAAGGTATCGTCGCGGTGGTCGTGGTTTCGGGACTCAAGCAGCATGAGGATCACGGCGTGATTGTTGACGTTATCAACAGTAATTGGGAATAAGGGGGGTCTTGAATCTAATTTTGCTGTTCTTTTCGTCCCCTATTGTACAAATAAGCAAGTATCGGCTCGAAAATCAGTAAGACAGGTATAACAGCAACGCCAAAAGCAAAGTGAAGGAAAGGCCGGGGACGGTGAAAAATGCTCTTTTGGGGACCATACGAAAAAAATTTACCTAACTGCGACCAATCACTTGCTCAGCCTCTTTCGGTAATACCCATCAAAAAAGATATTCTTAAGACAGAGTTTTCTGACCAATGTTCCATGTCTAGTTGCTAACGGTTAAGTAAGGGCCTCCGGATGCCGCCGTAATATAGTCGATCCTAAGAAACGAGAGGTCTGGCTCCAAGGGATAGCAAACCAGATTTAAATACCAACGAGAGCTTCTATCGACTACTTCATTCCTTTGTAGGTTCGGTTCCTTACATGTCGAGCATGAGCTCCCAGCAAATATTTTAGCAAATGCCGCAGAGGCTCGTGGTATGTACAGAGCTATTAGATTACGAAGCGATAACGATGTGCGCGAGATCGACTTTCTCATACGACTCAAGCTCGTGGGGAGTACCCAATATCTTTGTATCAGTATAGTACAGCAACAGAAAACCGGAACAGGCTACTTTGCCATTAATACTGAAAACGACCTAATACTCTAAGGTGCGAAATGGAGATGAATCAGGTTTCATCTCCTGCCATGTTATACGAGAACTTGGTGCCCTCCTTCGTCATCACAGCAGACAAGATCGCAAATCGATTCTCGGCATCATCATCGATATCCTTATCATTCGACAGGCCCCGCGCAGCACTCGTCAAGTGCTCGCTATGAGTGGCGACGAGTTGGAAGTCCGTCCACGCCATGAGCTGCGAGCACCACCGGACGACGGCCGCCTGGCCGGCCACGTCTAGGCTGTCGAATACCTCGTCGACGAGCATATAGCGCGCGCGGTGCGTGCCATGGTCCTGCGCGATCTGCACGAGGGCGAAGAAGACGGCCAAGTCGATGCGTTTGCGCTCGCCGCCGCTCCGCTTCGCGTATGACAGTGCCTTGGAGACGCCTAGCGTCTGGTCGAGGAGGACGGGTGTTTGCGCGTTTCCGGGGTCTTGATCATATTCATATTCAGGGTCGTCGGCGGCGGCGAGTATTGTTCGTAACATGCCCTTTGTCAGTTCGCGAGCATGACGTGTGTCATCGTACAGGACGAGCAGGATCTTCGAGGCTACGGCGTTGAGCTCTTGTAGACTCTTGTCGAGTACGTAGCCGCGGAATGTCGAGGCCGTGGCGGATTTGGTGCGTCGTCGCGACAACGAGTCCTCCCAGAATGCGAACAACTCTCGCGCAGACATCAAGGACTCTATCTCCTCTTTCATGGCGACGTGACTGGAGCGTTGCTTGTCAAGCATTGAGTTTTCTTCTTCGATTAGTTTTTGGTATGTTGCAATTTCCTGTTCTTTCTTCGCCAGGTTTTTGAGGGAAGCCTCCCGGCTTTTCGCCTCCTCACTCACGTTGGCAGTTTCGCGTTGGTGTTTAGCCTGTCGGTCATGTAGAATACTTTGCTCCTCTAATAATTCTGAGAGATGGCTAAACGAAAACGAAAGTTGTTGTCTCACGCTCCTGATGTTGGTATCCGATAGTTTATTCGATAGTGAGCGCACGTATTGTTCATCGAGATCTCTGTCGAGTGCCACTCTGGCGTAAGCTTCGTTCCTCTCTTTGATTAGGCTGCTCATAATTGATTCTTCTTCGACTAATTCCCTTTGGATTTTCTCAGGACTCTCTGTTGCGTCTACGTACTGCTGCTGCCCGGAAATAGAGGATGTGATCTGCTCTGAGAGGCGGTTAAGATTACTAGAGAGTCGGTCCAATGACATCAAACCAATTCGGATGAAATGGAGTGCCATTCGGTTCACAGGGCTGTCTGGGCTGAGATAATCTCTAGTGTTCAAGGCGTGTAGTTGGAGCCATGATATGGTTTGAGCAAGACTCTGAAGTGTCGATCTGAACGTATGAATATGCTCCATCGTTGCTGGATCGGGCTGTGCTCTTTTGATCCTCCGGAGCTTATCGCGTAAAGCTTGACACCGACTCTTGGTTTCGTGAATCCTTTGATCTGACACCGACTGCAGTGCGGCCACATCTTCCCAAATCTCGACTTCCTTCACGGCAGATTGGGCTTGATCTACTGCTTGTTGGCTTTCCTTGATCTTCGACTTGAGTTCTTCTAATCTTCCACTGGATGTGTTTCGGTCTTCCTCGAATGCATCATGGGCTCCGGGGCCTTTGAGATTATGATCTCTCACTTGGTTCTGGCCGGATGCTTCCCTCGCTTCTTCTTCTTCTATCCACAAGCGTTGCAGCTCCTTTCTCCTATCGGTAATGCGATCTTCAATGAGGGACATGGTCTGTTCAACTGTATCGATTCTGCTGCGAAGAATGGTGGTATCGTCGTCAATCTCTCGCAGCATTCTTCTAGACAGAGTTGCACATTTTTCTAGTCTAGATAACCCGAGTGTCGAGTCGATCAGGTCATGACGTTGGGCGGGCGTCGAGCTCAGAAAGCCAGCGGCACTCTCGTGCCCCAAGACCACCGTTTTGATGAATTCCTCATAGTCGATACCTAAAAGCTCGTCAAGTGCGTGTTGAGTGGCGCGAGCCTCACCATGCTCAAACTGTGGTTGGTCGATGCCATGAACCGAAACTATAACACGATTCCCGTGGATCTTGTGCTTCCGATATCGAGTGATTGTGTACCCATTTGAAAATGATAGACGGACCATGCAGTCCCTGCCAGTGATATCATTGACGACATCTCCGACTGAGAGTCCTTTCCGGATACATCGTCCGAACTGACACCAGACTATTGCTTCAATGAGCGTGCTTTTCCCTGAGCCGTTGCTCCCAACGACGAAGGTCAAGCCACGTCCCAGGTCCCCGTCAAAATCAATGACGCATTCCTCTTGGACGCCGAGAAAGTTGGAAATTACAATCGAGCGCGGCCTGGCCACGAAGGTCTGTTTGGTAGGAAACGAAATATCGCCCTGGGTAGTGATCGAATGTGTCGGGTCTAGCAGTGTTTTGTAGCCTGCATCGTCACCAAAGGAAGCTGGGGACTCGGAGGCCAATATAAGTCTTTCGCCTAACTGAATAGTCTTTTCCTCGTACATCGGTTCAACTCCCAAAGACCAAACGTATTCGCGCACATATTCCACTGGGTTAATTTGGACTGATTGTAGGTCATCGGGCTTTGATGAATCATTTTGCTCATCGATAGTAGACCGGGAAGATTCTTCTGCAAGCAAATCACTCGATTCGGCGAATCTAAGAGCAGCATCCCGATCGCTTTCAGGTACAGAAGTGCCTAAGCTGTTGTACGCGAATGAATTCGACCCATCCCGCAACTTTGGTGTTGGCCGCGGTTCACGTACGCTTTGAGCTCCGAGCGACAACAAAATTTCCCGCGCAGTCCAGTATTGGAACTGTGTGAGCTTCCCGAGAATCATGACATGCTTGCCTTGCACGGTCGAAGCATTAATGCCATCACCTAGGACTTCTAATCCCTCAACGGTGATGTAGCCTACTGCATGAGGATTTACGATCAACTCGTGCTCTAATGTCGCGGGGTTTAGCAAGACAACACCGCGGTCTTCATCGCAGAGATCAGCCCAAGTCAACTGTAAAGGGGCACCCAAGTAAGTGACGCTACCCTTTAGAGGGTCTTCACACCTAGCTGGTGGCGCATGCTGATTCGACTGAAGAATGGTCTGATGACTATGGAAGTGACCAGTGAAAGTCCTGCCTCGGTGAATCAGTCATGAGCAGCAGCCTCGGAACTCGGTATATGGTACTAGCCTGGCGAGAGGACTGAAATGATCTGGGCCAGTAAGCCCGTGGTATCGAACAGAGGGTCCCCCACCACTACTGTCGTTACGGACAACATGACGCTGCGTCACAGCCCGGTTAATGGCCAGATGCGCAAAGGCGACAGTGAGGGCAGCCTCGTCTCGGTCGAGCTCGGCCACAGCGGTCGTCAGCTCGGTCTGGTCCTCGCGAAAAGGCAAGATCAGCACGCGTCTACCGTCCCAGTTATGCCGGCCCACTTCATCATGAAGCGACATGAAGGGCCGTAAGCGTGGCATGTTCAGCGCCTCGAGGGCCGTGGTCGCGTAATCGCGGCGGTAGGCGAGATCGTGATTTCCCAGGATCACGTTGACGTGTGGCACCGAGTGACTCAACTCGGAGAGAAAGCGGTACGCGGCCGCGATGACGGCCGTCGGCTGCATCGAACGCGACGTCAGCACGTCGCCGCAGACGACAACACGGCTGATGGCGGGTGTCTGTCGCGCGAGTGACACAATCCATTCGGCCGTTCGTCTCGTGCGTTCAAGGTCGCGTAGTCGGAAGTGGATGTCGCTTAATAGCAGCCATCGCGCGTGTGGTAGCAGAGACATGACCACATCAGGGGTTGGTTGCACTTATGGATGCAACAGTGGTCTACGACCTGAGCTGTGAAGCAAAAGCCAACGCCAACGCCAATTGATCGATGTCGAAATCGGGAACGTATCGCAGTTCATACGTCATCAGGGATCTCTGCTGTAGCACGTATAGAAAACCCATACATTAATAAGTGTCATTATCGCATGTGCTGCCATCCACTGTGTGTCGCTATTGTAGTAGGGCTCTCTATTTACAACCAGCACCATCGTGGATAGATCGGAGATTGAAGACGGAGTGTGAAGTCTGCCATCACCCGCAAAGGGTTGGCGTGTACAGTGCTTCTTATCACCACCGGACGGAAGACACTGTACGTGCCTCAGTCGGACGTTTCCATATGCCAAAGCTCAATTAAATGACTTGTTTTGGCGAGTACTTTTGTGTCTTCTAAGGAAGTCCGCGATGCCCGCAAGTGACATAGTTTTAGAAAAGGCTCTCGTGAATATGTATTATATTATATTTTCGGTCTATTGGACCCCGAGCCGTGACCCCGCGCGATCTCAGCCATCCGAGGCGCATGTAGCTGAAGCCAATGACTTCATCTATTCTCAAATAGTCTGGTTTCATAGTAAAGTGAGACTAGTGACCAGGTAGATTTCAATCTTCTAGTATTGCGGTGGTTGGGTAAAGCCGATGTTTGCGTAGTACTTGTGGTTTGGTGGGAATATTGATGATACCCGCCAGATCAGGAAATCCCCGGGAATCGCAAGTCGGTCGTCCCGCTGGGCCGCATTATGAAATGGGTCAACTAAATGATGACAACTTACCTGGCCAAGGCCGTTTGGTGAATGATCACTCTATTTAGTCACTATAAATACCGTGGCAAGCCTGCCGCTAGCTAGTAGTAAGCTCCTTATAGCTTTTTCCTCTTAATTAGTGAAATAGGGCTGTTAATACGTACAGTAACATACGTGGAACTCGAAAAAGCAAAAGATAACTTCTTCCTATTTGAGAAACCACTCATCACTGCTCTTAATACTATGTTAAGGGAACGGTATCTTCATAGTAGGCAGCGTGTGTGACGAAAACAGCATATAAACTGTCTGTAATTCCCCTTGTACCTCTCTAGTGCTCTTGTCCAAATTTATTGGCCGCTTGGTGTCCGTCGAGACACACCTCCCGTTGCAGATTCGATTCGCTCGTGACGCATCTTAGCTGCCACGGTACTACGCCCATATTGCACAGGTCGCCGCCTGACACACTCGTGCGCCATAACCCAACCGATATAAGTTAGTACGGGTGAATCTTGCTAGTATAAATAGTAGTTCCCTCTGCGAAATGGCAATTCCATTGCCGAAACTATTAAAAAGGTTAGCTGTAATATCAAAATGGCTTCCGAAATCAACCTTAGCACCCGGTGCTCTTCGTCAACGGCGACGGCGGACGACGAGAAGCCACTTTCTAGAGCGATTTCTAAGGAGCATTTACTTTCGCCCAATTTCAAGCCCAAGTACATGACTCGCATCCTACAGGAGTAAGTTCTTTCTCTCATTTGCTTCCTAGTCCCAGGTACCGCCCAACGAAGCATTTCATATCTGCTCCTGTTTGAAATCCGCCCGCACAGACTAGCGAACCAGTCTTGTACTTCTAACGACCCGTTTATAAAGAAGTATCCTCTTGTTCGCAGGCGCTGCTGCCATACTCCTCCAGCTAGCCGAGCCCGGCATCGCCGCCGGTGTAAATGAACATAGCAACTTTGTTCGTCGCGTGCTGGATAGGCTGCGGGCGACCATGACTTATATGTACGGCATGATCTACGGTACGCCCGAGGAAAGGAAGATGATAGTGGACATGATTACAAAAATCCACTCGAGGGTGTCAGGTACTCTCAAGGAGGGCCAAAACAAGGGCAAGCCGTGTAAGACACCCACTACGCGCTGTCATTTTTATTAGTATATGAGGCGAAACATTCGCATTGGGAATCTCCTTCGCCCGCTCTTCGTCTCTGTCCAACAACGAGTGCTGACCGAACCCCTCAATGTCTGCAGACAGCGCTCTAGATCCGGAACTGCAGATGTGGGTGGCCGCCACACTCTACGCCACGGGAATCGACCTCTACCAGCGAGTCTGGGGAGTGATCGAAGACGAGCAGGAACACGACAACATTTACTTCGAGTATTCCATCTTCGCCTGCGCCCTACAGGTGCCGGCGGAGATGTGGCCAGCCAGCCGCAAGGCCTTCTGGGCGTATTGGGATCACAAAGTTGCCACGGTTGAAGTCACGCAGCAGGCGAAAGATGTGTGTAGAGAGATCATGTATCTACGGCACATCCCTGGATACTTGCGGATCTTGATGCCCAGCGTCCGGGTCTGTACTTCGGCGCTTCTACCCGATAGGATCCGACGGGAGTATGGCCTGGACAGCCACCATTGGACTTACGGAATTCTTGAATGGCTTCTGAAGCTTTTGTACCGGTCTCTTCCTCTCAAAGTAAGGAGCTACTTGGTTATGTTTTATATGAAGGATATGAGAAAAAGACTAGCATCTCGGAAGAAGATATTTGAGAAAGCGTAAATCTCCCGTTCGCTTTTTCAAAGTGTTTACGATACCTCCCCTGGAACAAAGAACATGTCGGTATAGAGCTAGCGACTAGCCTATAAATGTATTTAGGCCCTCGCGTAACAACAGGAGTCTCCTATACTTACGAGATCCCAGCACAAAGTAACATGAATTAAAGCCTCCTTTGTATTTAACAATATAATATCATAGAGACATAGCCCTTATACTACAGATAACACGCAACATATAAATGTTTTAAATAAACGAGGTGGTCTTATTGTGGTGCTATACTAATAGCCATAACACCCATTAATCCGTCAAGGAAATTACAATATCGGGCGCTTCGGCCGCCTGCGTTGTCTGAGTCGGCGTTGTTTCCTGAGTTGCCTGACTCCGGCGAAGAGCCCATATATTGCCAAGTCCCATCAAGACCCTCAACCGTTGCTTCTTGGACGCCAAATCCCCCACGAGCGGATGCTGAAGGAAATGCAGCATTTCATCCACCTTTGCTTCTACTTTGTGTTAACAAGGCGTATCCCATTCTTCTTCCCTGGTTACCTACACTCACCTTGCATGTTGATGAACTGCATCATAGTCACCGGGAATCCTGCAATTTCTAGGTCTAACACCGAGTGTAGAGGCACTGCCACGCTTGGAGTCAGCTATAGCCATGTGGAGTGTGATATATGAGAGTTTCAGAGGCCTCTAAGCGTCGTCTTGATGTAAGATGGAAATATTGTGCTCTAAATGTTACCAAAACAAGAAGAAAAGAGAATTCCTTACTAAATTCGACATCATAGATGTTCGCCCCGTTCTGTATCTGATCTATCGCCGCTTGTGCATTTATCGCTCGGGCAGCCGTATTCCAAGTCCTTTTGAATTTTCCGTTAGGTTTGCTCCGTTAGGAATATTCTTTCCACGGAATAGTGCTTACAGCGCGTTTAGTCGTTGGTGATGATCGACAGAGTTAGCCCCGAGTCGTAGTACTTGCTTCTCGACTCTCGTTATATGGCTCTCAAGTAGGCCAAGTAGTTGCAGGTTGAATTTGTTTGGATCAGGCGGCTGACCAGGCACTTGAATAGGCACGGGCACTACGCCATCCAGGGGGAAATTTTGACCGGGTGCTTGACCGGGCGCTTGACTAAATAGAGGCTCTTGACTAAGCAGAGGCTCTTGACTAGGCAGAGGCCCTTGATCCGGCAGGGGCGCTTGACCGGGCGCTTGATTGGGATTCATGATTTGGGCGGACAGGGTGGCAGATGGCTGCTCCGGAGGTAAACGTTCGATAAATTTGACTTCAAACGTGTTTCTGTCTTATTCAATAATCTTGTGAGGCTGTGTTGGAAGTAGTGTAAGTGGTACGCTGATGTTGTAGTAGATGAGTGTGTCGATGTTGTAGATGGCATGCAGTAGTCGATGTGGAATTTATCGTGAAGGCTCCTTTCAAGCACCATCCCGCGTACGTACCTTCCTTCCCACAGGTGCTTGTACTTTTCAAGCTGGTACTTTCACAGTAATGTTGCTATGCCATTGTGGTCCCTTACTTCTTTCTCCATCTGCGTCACCAGAGCCCGACTTCCAGATGTCGAAGGGCATAATGGATGCCCACGCAGGCATATAGTGTACTATCCACTTTTTGTCTGTCTTACTACAGTTGGTCTTGGTCTTTAACGGTGGTAGTAGCCTGGCTGAAACTGATTGGTTCTTGGCGGGTCGGAAAGCGTACTTATACAAGTGGCTGCAAACATCATGGCACCCCGCCCAGAATAGTGCTGTAGTTCTGTTCCATGACACGAAGACAGTGCCATGTTTCACCAATTACGTTAGAGGCCGCCAGATTTTTGCCGACGGTGCAACCTACGTGTCGAGAGAGACCGAATACGATATTTGGGCATCGATAACAGGAGTTTCATTTCCCGAATGCAAAGACCATCCGAGAGGCAACTCTAGCTGTAATGGACACCCACCTGGTAAAGTAGCTTGCTCGCGAAACCCCTGCTCACAAGTTGCTAATCTGCCTGCTTTGCAGAACACTCACCGGGTTGTTGCCTGCACGGCATGGTTGCTCCTACACCGGATGCTGGTCAACAGGGGCTTCGTCCTACGACGTCGTGGCTTCTCTACCGACGCGGTTGCGATATTGGTTGTGGGAGTCACCTCAACTGTCTGGACGGTGTCCGCTTTCCGCCATGCTTACCACCTCGAGACTTCAGATACTCTTCCAACTATGACTTGGGGAGGCACGAATATTCGCATGCTGCCAGCACTTTATGTCGCCGTGGAGGTGCCTCTCTTGACTCAAGTTGTCTTCTTGCTCTGGCTCCCGAAGTGGTTGTATGCGAGGCGGCAAGCTTCGGCCGGGAGCACGCCACGGTTGAGTAAGTCAATTCAACTCCGCGGTCCCTTTGATTGGGAATATGGCCTCGGTGGTCCTCTATACTGGTCCCTCGTTACGATCGCTTGGGCCGTCGTCGGCGTGCCGTCCGCTGTGACAGTAGCACTAGGGGAGCAAGGGTCGCCCACTACTTCTAGGGCAATCTCAAACATCGCGGCTCTGGTTATCTTCTTTTTCGACGGAGTTCCAAGACATCCCTATAACGATACCACACACAGCTACTCGGACGAGGTGCTCAGAATTGTCCTCCCCACTTCACATCATGAGGGAACCGTGTATCAGCTCCCTAGCTCAAACGGGGGCTTCGACGCAATATGGTCTCCTAAGATTGCAAACGAGCATCTCGAGGCCGACAACGAGATAATGGTTCTCTTTCAGCACATGCGGTCCGGCCGCTGGATGCCAAGCGAGCCCCTGGAGCGCCTTCGAAAGACCATGGCCAGGTTCAGGCAGCGTGTTATCCTATCCCCAGCGCACGCACAACTGCTTGCGGACTGGATCTACGTCGATAAGGCGCGTCTGAAGGGAAAGGCTCGTTCGATATCGTGTGCCCGGGCGCCCGGGGTTCACCTAATTGGACGAGATCTTATGTACGCACTTTGCCACGCAGAATATCTCGTTTTCGTGTCACAGAAGGCGCTAGATGAAGAGACCAGATCAAAGCTCGGTCAACTTCGACTAGGTAGCCGCACGGGCGCCAGCGTAGAGAAAGGGCTCGATCACACCATAGGCTATCTTCCAGGTTTAGAAGGCTACAGAGAGGCCGCCACGTACGTCTACTCCGTATTCGACATACCCGTTGAAGAAGAGGCGTTGAACTTTAGCCACCCGCCACCGTCTTTCTCCGTAGCGTTGGGCAAGTCGCCTGTGTCCATCGACGAGTACGCGTCCGAGCTATGGGAGCTGAGCAAGGAGCACTGCGAGTCCACCTTCACTGCGCTATACTTTTTCACTACGGTTTGGTTCATGGAGCTTGGTAACGTCGACGGCTTCCACATTTTCCCGCTTCGATGCCGCAACACTGATGGGGACCTGGTAAGCCAGGAAATGATGTGGCGCCAGATATGGTATTCTTCATGTGTTGCACAAGTGGTAACCGTCAGTCCCATCCTTTTTGGGGCTTTCATAGCGGGAGTTTTGCCATAGAACACCAAATTAAAGCAATCAACTTGGGAGAAAGACGGATAATTAAGACCTTTCCGACACTTTTCTGAATCAACACTTGCAGCAGGTCTTTAGATGAACGCTAGGGTTGCGGTGGGGGATTTGTTCAAAATATGGTTAATGTTCTTCCAAATATTTATTTGCAGGTCTATGAATCTTGTCGGTACGATAGGTAGCATGTAGGGAAATGATGGACCCGGCGCCCTAGATCTAGAGAGATAAATATGAAAATAGCCCACAATCGAGATTTCCACTTGTAAAGATTCCCCAGGAATTGGTTATAGCCCTAAGTATCTAGCGTTGTACTTTATCTACCAGTTCTAGGAGCACACTCTGCAAAAATTACAGCATTCTCTGTTACATCAAATATCTCACCATCTGCTAGACGATAGGTAGCCTCGTAGTCTACTGCCATGATATTCCTAGACTGAACGAGGAGATCCCGACCGTCAAGCCTGTACAAGTAGCCAGCACCGGGGTGGTTGCATCTAATTGGAAACCAGACGGCCGACGTGTAGAGCTCTGTCAAAGGTTTTAGGAGAGGGAGGTAAAGCCTGCTGATGTCTACCAAGTGGCTCGCTTGCCGTTGAATGAGGCGGTGGAAGCTTTGCTGGAGCTGGCCCAGGATCTCTGACGGCACAGGGTTGTGGATGACGGGACACAGTGCTTCTTGCAGGTCCGTTTCTTCCAGGTCGTATGCGAGCTCGAGAGGCGTCAAATCTAAACGCTCAAACTCTGTCCACCTTGTCCGGAGAGTACCTGATTGTCATGGTTAGTCAACCTATTGTTATGGCAATATGTGATTTGAAAAACAGACGTACGGAAGGCACCTAGGTTGATGAGCCTTTGCACGACTGTGACAGGCGCGCTCATATATACAGCCTGATGCAATGGTGTCCAAAAGGACATGACGTTTGATTCGGCATGCGGCTCTGGTGAAGTATTCACATTAGTACGTCTTCCCCGGCGCTGGTTAGGAAACTGTACTCATCCGAATCGCGTTGACCCAGGATTCATCATATCGATCCCTTGCTTCCTGCAAGATGTCCCATACCCTTGGCCAACTCCCCAGAAAGGCCGCGTCGGAGAGGTCGTGTCTCAACTGGCAGTAGCCTTCTGGTAAGTGGTCATCGTCGGTGTATAGATGTCCGAGCCATGTTCGGGCCACGTCGCCCTCGTCACGTCCTGTCTCGTCGCTGTCGTCGACAAGTGTTATGCCAGAAAATGCATCCATCAACTCCGCTCGAGCCGTTGCCTCCCGAATCTTTTCTTCCATTCCGGTCTGTGACCGAAGTTGCGCAATTCTGCATTCTTTAATTAGTATATTTGCCCAGCCCTAACGACAGTCTTCGATCAGCGTTGTCTCTAAATGAACTTTTGACTCACACATTCACAGCAATGATCAGATTCAGCAACTCTCTCTCATGGCCTTCGAGGCGCTCGACCAATCTCGCCTTTCTTGAATTTTGTAACGACCATGTCACTTTACGAATCAAGCTCAGGCGGGCCTCACTCCTCGCCACATCCTTTGCGAGTTTCAGGATGTCATTCATGGTCTCTCTGAGACCATCCACGGATATCGCTATCCCAAACTCTTCTGCGTTGCTATTCTTGATCTCAATTAGTGCGGCGCGAATGATGTCGAGGAGGTTGTGCGATCGCTGGACTCGCGTTAGTACCTCGGCGAGATCATTCTCGGCCGACTTCACGTCCTTCGTAAACCTCTTCAGCGCGCGAATTGCCTTGATGCAATATGACGCTAGCTGTGTAGCTAGGCCGATGGCACCGATGATATCAGCCATCTTGGTAGGGATTGATGCTTTCTAAGCCGGTTATCCGAGCTTGGCCTGACGCAACAATTTAGGCTTACTGAGATGGATTGTCTTCAGAGCGAGAACTAGGACACCCGTTTCATAGCCAGGCAACCGCTTTTCTCTGCGACACCCCGATTCATAGATTCGGGGGCTTGTCGCACTGCTATTGCAACATCGGAACGGCGAAGGGCCAATAGATAACGGGGGTTAATTAGGAGCTACGTCAACATGCGCTATTACGCTCAGGCAGGCTGAAGCTGAGGCCGCCTGGCCAATCCTGGTGGTCACAAGGGGTACCGCAGCAAGCCACATGTCAGACGCGGTACAAATTGACCGTTACCGAAACACAGATTTGGCAGGGGGGCGTAAGATGGCGATCTAGAACAACAAACCATGGCGCAGGGCCAGGGGATTGCTTTTGTCAGTAACCTAGTCTCATTCAAGCATATATCCTATGATATTTCCTTGCCCGCACGGTCGGCTTCATAGCAGCAGCTATCGTTTCGTCTGTTCACTATATGGCTTCAAACTCGAGATTTTTCCAGTCCCTGCCGGACTCTGTGTCTCTAAGGACTGCATACGGCGGAGACCATGAGACTCTCCGCATGAAGGCCATCCGGCCATACATAGAGAAGATTCGCAGGGCCTGGATGTCAAATGAAGGGTACAGAACACTGATGGGCAACACTCGTGTTTACTTCCGCAAATTGGATGTCCCCGACGAAGTTAAGGATTCTTTTTCCAAACTACTTGAAGGATTTCGAGACTATGGCGACTTAGACAGTAAGTAATACTAGAAATCACTTCCTTCTTGCTTTAGCCATTTTCAGAGTACCACGGCCTCCCTATAGGACAAATTCGTGTTTTAGAAGCCTCAGACACTTTCGACCACGTTCAAAATGGCAATGACCAACTCCGAGTGTTGCAGTGAGCCGGCCACAGAAGCCATTTGTGGAGCAGTTTGACGCCATTGAGCTATATACGGCAGAAAAGAGCTTCGACCACCTATACAGCTTGATCACCAAGACGTTGCGGAACGAGGAGCCGAACGAGGTAGAACTACAGGTCGTAGCTACCTTGGTGGAGTTGTTGACCATCGACCTCTATAACCTACGACTTTCGCAGATTGGCCATCCCATGTACGCCAACTTTGAAGGGGTAACCTTTCGGGGTCTCTCTATCACGTTGGAAGAGTTGAAGGAGTACAGGGCCATCCTGGCGCGTCCTGAACTGGCGAAGCGGAACTTTTCGGTACCGTTAGGTCTACTCTCCAGCTCTACGGACGAGAAGGTCATGGAGGAGTTCTCCAAGTCGACCCACAACGACGAGAAGAGACCGATACGACTTCATCTCACGATCCACATACATAGTGTTGACCCGGCATTGCTTAAGGAGTACCGGGTATTGTACCCCGATAGCATCGTAACATCTATATGTGCCATGCCTATCGGACACATATCCCCACACGGGGAGAAGGAAATCCTCCTTCGCGGTCCTTTCTTCCACATGATTTCAATGGAGAGTGGCGAGATCAACGGCAGGCCCTGCGAGAAACTCGTGGTCGTCATGATGAATGCGAACCGGGACCACGGGATGGAGCACGCCTCGGACAAGGGCGCTAAAGAGAGGCAGAGGCAGTGTTTCCTCCGGGCTGTATCGGCGTCCAAGTTTGAGGTCTGCGCGGCCATTGCTGGGGTCCACGCCCCCCAAGATGTGGAAGCGTATCGGGTGCTGCAGGATGATACACTGCGGCAGCTCCGTGACGTGGACGGCATCAATGCCACTATCGACGGCCATTTGGCTGAGCACCGCGTGAAGAACGTAGCGACCTGGCTCGGCGGCGCTCTGCAGAAGAGCTATCCCCGGTATTATGCAAAGAAGCGCATCGAGTGGCAGACAATGATAAGGGAGGAGAAGTGGAAGGAGGCCGATAAGGTTCTGCGGGCAGAATACGACTGGAAGAAAAGGGATTGGTATAATGTGGGTAAATTAACAGGTACGCGCGTCTCGAGAAACTTGAGGAATTGTACGCATCTTTCATTTTGTTTGACACTCTCTCATCTAAGGTCATGGGGAAGAGCTTGTCAACGATAACTTGACACTGCTCCATATCCTGGCTACCAAGCCACCTCCTCCATCAGAAGAGAAAGAGAGGTTCGAATGCTGGGAACGCCTCATTGACGGAGCTTGTCAACCGGAAGTTTGGAGTAAGAAAACCCTCCAGATTCTCATATTAGCATCGAGGCTAATGAATACATAAAGAGACAGTGAGATCATTCGATAGCGCTCGCAATATGGCCTACGAGCTGGCGCATAGGTACGAAAACGAGTACCTTGTGGAGCGTCTGCAGCCTAGGATTGTGCATGTCCTCGATCCGTCCACCCTGAAAAGTCTTGAAGCTCAGCTGCACAGGATCATGACCGAAAAGTTCGGCCAGTTTGTAGGGCTTCCATGTTTCTTTGTTTCTATCAGGCTCGTGTCACGGTTATAGGAAGCTCATCGCTACTGTTTTCTCTAGATATCCGAACATATCTTCCACATGCCACAGCTCTCGGTCTTAACTGAGATGGAAATCCCTGAGCTTTGGATCCCGATTCCACTTTCATATGGGGTGAGTTAGTTGGATTACTCAAGCCAGAAAAGGTGGTCGCTTGACTGATGATTTATAGGGTGTTTTCGTGGCTTTGCTTAACCTGGAGCTTGACTGGGCACTCGATGTCGTACTATATGAGGTGGATGTCGGCCAGGCATTGCCCAGGAAAACCGAGATCCGCCTCACTTCAAAACCGCCAGCTTTTCAGAACTAGATTACAACATATTGTCCGAATAAAGAGTGAGCCACTTACTTGGGTTTTTAAGAGAATGGCACTATTTCCCCCATCACATCCATGTTAACCACTGCAGCGTCATGTCGACTATTGACGCGAAGGACAAAGCGATTTTGTACTCTGCATCCGAGCTACCGAGATTCCCTATTCCAAGCACTCATACATACCCTACTTAAGGAGTCAACCATTGGGGTGGAAGAAGACCGTTGTTGTGGCGCCAAGAGTCTCAGAACGCTATGACAAAGCGTTAATGCTATTACATCCTTAAAAGGAAATAAATATAAATCGCAATACTAAAAATAAGATTTAAAATATAAGGCTTCTAGAATTGTCGGTCATTACAACAGCATGGCCATGCCCTGCGCATTTTTCCCGAAAGCAATTCCTTCCAATTGGAAGTGTTGCACCTGCTTCTTCGTCACCGCGTCGACCACGGTGATTGCCGCCAGTGTTGTGCCATTACCGGGGCTCAAGGCGTAGACAAGGTTACCCGCGGCCCGGAGGTCGATCAGGCCAGGGTCGCCGTTCTTGGTGAGGTCTATAGTATTCTTGATGCTCGCATCCTCCAACGACATCTCCACCAGCCGGTTGACGCCGACGTCCGTCACGAAGGCCGTCTTTGTCGCCGGACTGATGACCGACCAGCACGTGGCCGATTGGCCATCTATAACACCCTTGCCCTTGACCGTGAAGGCTGCCCTGGCGACGTCTACCCCGCCGCTAGTCAACACTGCTGCGCCGAATGATGCATCCGTGGCGAAGAGGTTGTCAGTGCCCGAGATGATCGACGTGCCGAAGAGCACAGCCGTCCCCGCGGGTGATGACCGCATGCCTTGCTGGTCCACAGAAGCTCTGGCCTCGCAGTCAGACTGGGCGATGACGGGGAAGGCAGCCAGGAAGCCGGTCTTGTTCGTCGCCGGGTCACCCTTGACGGTGGTGAAGACGGTCGATTCATCCTCGGAGAAGAACACGTGAGAGACAGTGTTCGTCGGCCCAACCGGCGGCGTCGTCTGACCAATGTCGAAGGCACGCAGGTCGTCCATCGCTCCTATTCCCTGTGCGGAAAATGTCGAGCATGACATGCCTGCGACCGCGCCGCTAGTCGCCACGCAGACGACTTTGTTCCGCTCGGATGCCGCGACGGTGACCGGGAACTCGCCCGGGACAGCTACTGGTTGCCCGACTAGAGTGAGCTTTGTGGGGTCATGACGGTTGATGGCGAACATAGAAACGGTATTCGACCCGGGATTAACCGCGAACAAGTTCTACGAAGCGAGAGAGTTTAGTATCAAAGCCCAAGGGGAGAGTTCTCCACCGAGGGTCGTGTGTTCATACATTACCGGCTATTGTCACGCTCGATTGGCTAAACAGGCCATCGGGGACGGCGGATTGATTGTCGGCGTTTAGGCCGGTCATGCCGGAGCCACCAGTTGCCGTCAACGTCCCCGTTCCCGCCGCAAACAGCCCGTGTTTGCCGATGGGAAGGGCCAACACGGCGTTCCTCGGCTCGTTCGATATCATGTAGATGGCCTTTCCATTGGCCTGGCCCTGGCAGTGTGGTCGCGCCAGGACTTGCAGCGCCAGCGGCGCAAGGACGAACGGAATTATTGGCTTGCAGTGCATGATGAATAGTTCACGTGTAGCACGTGCAGTTCGTTGAAACCAATTAACAGAATGACAGGCCGGCTGCCTATGTTGTTGATACACGGTGAAAACTGGGGAGATTGAGGGGGATTGGAGCTGAGGACGAAGTTGAAGTTGTGAACCGTAAGTGAATTGCTGTGTTCAATTGAGGCTCGCTCATCTCTATCTATATATACCTACGCACATGTTCGCGCTACCAGATGCGCTTTCTCTCTACCCAGAAGCCACGATCCCATTACTTTGAGCGGAGGATGAGGTGGTTTGACAGTTGATAGATAATCGAAACTTCCGCTTTTGGAGGACCGGTAGAACCTCTAGATTAGTCCGGCACCTTGTGCAATCTGGAACTGCAGCTCGAAGGATTTAATCTTACGTCGAAATGTCCGAGTTGGATGATAGGTGATGATTGGTATGACGAGGTGTTGATGGATAATCAGAATTTCCTTTCTCGGAAAGGCGGGACAGCGGGACAGCCTGACAGCCCCGACTCCGATCCATGGTTTCCGATGGTTGTTTCGAGGCATCCCCTGGATCCGTAGGGGGCTCGCAACGTTTTATCCTGATACGACGACGTCCCTTGCAGCATGTCAGGCCAAATCAATCGATACGTACGTATACGCTGACAGGGCTTGACGGTCCGTGGCTGCAACTAGAACACTATAGCCAACGCCGAGACGGACTGTGACGTATCGGGCTCTGCATAGATTGATTAGGTATTCATCGCGGCTATTTTACGTTCTCAATCGACATCGACTATCGCACTTCATACGACAGTTTGGCACCGCATCGGCAGACCGTCTTCACAACCACTCCGTCACAGTCAAAATGGCGAGCAACATCTTCCGCATGTTCTCACCTGAAAGTAAGTCTTCGATATTCGTTGTCAACCTCTCTAGCTACCGTCAAAGGCGGCCAAAGTGATATTCTTGTGGTGGCCCAGTATAGTATCAACGCCAACACAATTCATCTCCTTAGGTTCTAAGGAAGACCGTACCAAGAAGCGGAAGGCGCAATTACGGCGAGCCCAACTGTCAGTGTTGCTTCAATGGCCCCGAACGCGCCGCTTATGGCCGAGACAACTCACCCACTAACGAAAATTGTCAGCACCTACAAAGAGCGCAAAGAGAGATATACCAAAAACCTCGAGGATCGCGTCGCTGAGGCCAGAGCGACCGAGGTGGATCTGTATCAAGAGATACAGGGCCTGCGGAGGACAGTCCAACAACTTACCAAATTCATCCAGGATCATGGAATACGGGTCCCTGATGAAATTCTTCTCACAGTCGAGTTAAACCAGGTGTCTGAAGGTCCTACACCAAGTGACTGGGCACCCCAGCAAGATTACCAGCAAGATTACCAGCTCTCGGTTCAACATGCCGGTGATGACGCCGTGGTCCCAACCAATCGGCTACACTCCAGTCTCCGTGAAGAGGGTAGAAAGGCTGAGACGACGTCCAATCCAGGCAACCTCCTCCGCCTCGGTGACCTTGACTCGCTGGCAGTAGGTATGGAGTTTGTGCTTACGTAAGTCATAGTCCCCTGAGAACCCCGGAATGAGCCGAGCGCAGCTGATCCGTCTGACGTAAAATGATGCCACCAGTCTGGAAAGTCCTTGTGTGAACCATCTCTATCCTGGTCCGGACAAGGCCCACGAGCCTGGTGGGCATGCACTCACAGTCTCCGGCCAGCTGGCACCCGCCTACCCGAAGTCGGTCTTTGAATCGCACACGGCACACGAGACCTTCTGTCGGGAGGTGCCGGAGAAGTCGTTGCATTCCTTATTAGCCCTCTCCTCGGAATTGTGTCCCGAGTCTGAGATTACTCCCATCATGGCCTGGAACCATATACGGTCTCAACCATTATTTGGGGGCCTAGAGGCTCGGAATTTATGGCTCCTCGCCGAAAAGTTGCGCAACGCAGCCACATGTCATGGGTACGTCATCACGCCTTTTATTTCACTATCCCTTGTTAGAACGGAGCGGTGAACATGACCGTGTCTATGACACCGCCGAAAGTTGTTAATACTGTTGATAGGTTTGGCGCCGTCATCAAGCAAGACTTCTTCGAGAAAATGATGTTTGAGACCCTGATGATAGGTCGTGCGTTTTGATCTTGTCACGGATCAATAAATACGGTTGTTACTGATGGAGTAGCTACGGCGTCGTTTCACTCCGTCAGAGATCTAGGTACCAGGGACCATGAAATTAGCGGACACCTTTTCGTCACTGTAGTCATGGTCAGACATCGCGGCGAGGGAACTCATCCACAGCCACGAACAGAATTATGCCCAGGTGTGCATGAATTATGTCAAGAACCAAGCTATCCTGCAAGATCACGGGGTCATGGACATCAAAAAGATGAGGGACGCTCCACTAAAGTATGATCCAAGTTGCGACTTCCCGAGAATTTCTCTATAAGAACGGGAGCTCAAAGGTTGCTGACGTAGAGGGAAAATACACTGTGGTCAATACTTGAGATTATCGCCGGATTTAAGCTAAGACATTAGGAAGATATTACCAATTATTTAGTGATCTCTATAATGTCCCGAATTGTTTTTCGGCGTATATCCTTTTTTAAGTTAAACCAAAACCTTAAACTACTCGATCCAAAATATGTCCATGTCCAAGTTTTTGAAAACGATGTCAATGCGGCAGTCATGGTCATCTACAAAAAAACATTGCAACTCGTTCCAAAATGTCAGCCGTGGAGCTTAGCTTCAGAACTATGATGTATACAACCCGAAAGGCACGGCCAAGGTAAACACATCGCCAGTTTTGCAGCGCCTTTTAAACTTTCAGCAAGCTGGGTATCAGAGTGGGCGTCGTAGGACATTGACAGTTGTCCTCTTCGATTCGCTATAACCTAGGACCATGCCGGATTCTTTGTAGGTTGATATGGGATATCTCCTAACGTCACCGCTGCCGCTGTGATGTGCAGGATTGTGAAGTTGGGGTTCCCTTGGGATAGACCGGCTAGATCCTTGAACACTATGACGTTACCGGTCGCGTTGTCCGGAGTTTCAAACCCAAGATCCCATACGCGAGTATAAAATAGTGACCTCTTTCCCCAGTCAAGTTCGTACTGCACTTGGCCTTCCCAGCCAGCCCAGGTCCAAGACGGATAGTTCTGTCGGCGCCGCGGTCTCGAACCCGCCTTGTGTCTCCATGTGAGTGAGTAGACGAAATAAGACGTCCCCTGTTCGGAATTGCATGGATAAGATAAACCCAAATAATTGCCCAAGGAAGGCATCTGTTTCGAAAATCGCTGGATAATGCCTTGGAAAGCGTTCAAGGCGTCCTTGCCATAACGTAATCTTTTGGCAGAATATACCTCCACGTTTGAAAGGTATCGAGAAAAGGTATTGGATAGAGGTAGTTTGGCGTGTTCAAGCGTACCGTACGGTTGTTGCTGACTTGTACCGAGAATTCCGGCTCGTAAATACTCATGGGTCCTGGACCCGTCCCCAACATGCAGCATATCGAGTGGACTATGAATGCTTTCACAACAGTTCGTGGTGTTGCGTTCGAAATATACTTGCTCATCGGTAAAGACGAGGCGGCAAGCATTTACAAGGATGAATAGTAAAGGCGGACAAAGCCATGGACTAGCCACAAGGGCTGCCACAACCATCTTCTCGACGCGAACAGAGAGAGATTCCCATTTCAATAGCATACCCTTGCGATTGTAACCCAAAGCCACCCTATCAGTATTAACACGAACTCTCTCATTCTCTACCACTATGCACCGGCAATGTTCGTGGTGGAGCTTTAAGATTCTTGTTTCTAAGAAAATATCGAAGCTTTTGTGACCTCTTGAACATCCTTGGGTCGTCAGCAGTCCAGAGTACGACTTATGAGTACTCTGATTGCGCGCAGGGTTATAAAACTTTCTCCGGTGGGTAATCCTACCTACAGTATATACATATTGCCTTTCCCCCAAATAGACATCGCCTTATTAACGCGTTGACAATAGAGAGGCGAAATGCAAAGTATTAAAACTTGGGAAATGACGTATACGGCGATGCGGATACTACCAGATCTTACCCAATTCCCAGACTAGCATTTGCCTCCGCTAGGTCTTATTGTTAGTGAACTCCAGTAAATTATTAAACGATGCTATTAATAACTGCGGCGATCCGTTTCTTAGCTTAGCGGCTCTTATTTAGGTACTTAATATTGTGCCATTATGTAAGTACTACGCATAGTACTGCCGTTGACAATCGCTAGGATGTAATCGCCGAACGGGTCCAGTGTCGAAAACTCTAGCAAGAGCCTACACCATTTTGCAACTTTTATACTTGTAGAAGAATTCCCTAGCTAAGCCAAAAGATAGCCTACCCGCGATCTCCTAGCTAATGTATCAACACCCTGCGCCTCTCGCTATAACGTGATTGCTGAAGCTTACCTAAGGCTTGCTTCATCCATATTCGGTTTGCGTTATAAGAAAGTGGTCGGGGTTACAGTATCCCTTTGGCGCCTATTTCAACTTCGTGACATTTTTCACCCAGAAGTGACCCAGAAGTAATTTGTTGATTTGATTGGCTTATGGCCCCGGTCTAGTATCCTTGGCAAGTCACGAAGTTGAAATAGGTGCCAAAGGGATAGTTGGGTGTTCGTCTATGCAGCATTAGTTAGCATCGCCGACGGCCGTACTAGTAGTAAAGCCGGGTAGCGCCATTAACACTTAGCATGTGGCGATGGAAATCGAAATACCTGTACGTCTAAGAACGACCTCATTTTCCTTGGCAAATAATTCTTGGCGTTTCAGGGGATACCTACTAGAGCTAGACATACAAGGGAACATAAACTAGCACTAAACTGTCGGTACTAGACGAAATAAAAGTATGACAGGACGAACACACCACGAGCGAGTGGTCTTGGGCAACTGTAAAAGAGCAAGCGATCCCAATGTGTTTGCAGCACTACTGTGTTGGTTGTACCGACACAACATGACTTCTACTCCCTTTTCTGGCTCTCAACAGCCAGGAGAGAATTCGTCGCAAGACATAAGCGATCAGCCCACTGACCCTTTGTACCACGGTCACGAAAATGACCTCCAACCAAAATGGGACGTAATCGAAGACCAATCAAGAACAGAATACAAAGGCGAGACGACGGGCTTGAACCCCAGCTATAGCGATGCGCGCGGGATGTGGAATTCTATCTGGCTGCAGCCTCAGGTTCTTGCAAGCTTCATCGTCCTTTTCATCGCGTTGTTCTTGGTCACTATTATCTTATACCACTTCTCTGAGAAGAACCATGGTTTAAGTGCCGAGGATGCTGCTAGGCAGTACGGCTGGAGGTATGGACCGACAGCCTTTTTGACTGTCATCCTCAGCTTGTGGGTTCAGGTCGATTACTCTAACAAGATATTGACGCCATGGCAAGAGATGCGTCAAGGTCAGACGACAGCGGACGGAAGTGTGCTTCTAGAGTACATCTCTCCTTTCATGATAACTGCCATTTGGCGATCAATGAAGCAGCGCCATTGGGTTGTGACAGCGTCTATCGTGGGCATTATGCTGATCCAACTAGCTGTGAGAATGCAGTCTCACGCGACAGCCGGCTCAACTCACTAACCTGATCTTAGACTGTCTTTTCTACCGGTCTGTTCGTACTCAAGCCCACAGTATTGGATCAAAGCGGCGTTCCAGTCGCCATCAAGAGCACATTTGACGGAACCGACTTTCGCCTGACCAACACTAGTTCTACCATTGGGACCGGCCCGGCCATTTTATACTATGGCACACGAGTACATGGCCTTACGCCGCAACCTGGTGTTGATGTTTCTCGTGGACTCGTAGTGCCAGACTTTGCGCCCCTAGCCGGCGTAGCTGCGGTCGGCAGCACCAACTATACAAGCACTGTGCAAGGCGCGGAGGCGAGCCTCGATTGCGAATACATTCCAGGACTGAATAATGCGACCACGACCTATCTACCATGGCGAAGCATTTTATCATCGTTCTTTGTGTTGAATATCACTACGCCGTCTTGCAGCATAAGCAACATTGTCGTTGGTCAGGGCCCGGACCATGGCATGTAAGTCCCAAGTCTAACCCTCTCAGTTTTGGGAAATGAAGTCATTATTGACTCTTAACTTGCGATAACGTTTTTGGGTGGATATTAACAATTTGCTACTTCTCAGATACCATCAGCCAAATGCGACGCAAGCCTACCAGGGCTATTTCGGCGACTATTTATGCGACCCAAGTATTAACTACGACTTCTATGAATTGCCAGACCCCTCAAACACAACATTGGAGCACCGTGTAGTCATGACGCTAGTCGATCTTCGGTTTCCAAAGAAGGATCCTCTGAGGTCCGCTCCAGCGTATTTATACATCCACAACCTCACTGTCGCTGTCTGCAAGGCTGGATATACCATGGGCAATTACGATGTGACTTATATGGACGGAATAGACGGCAAAAGTAAGTCCTGGACTGCCAACAAGGTTTCGACTTTGTCATCAGAGATACCCGGTTTCTCGCCTGTTCAGCTTGGTGCAGCCGTTCAATCTTCCTTGGAACAAGCCTATATAGGGACCGGAGGGCAGGACTGGGTTCTTTCCGAGCAGGTGCCGTCTTTCTACCAGATACTTTCGGCCATGAACGGTAACGTTAGTATTGGACACTTCATGGAGCCACAGCGCCTAGTCGACAGCGCCACTGCGGCTTTCAATGGTATAGCGGCTCAGCTCATCCACAAGCACATGATGAAGCCGTCTAACACAACCTCCAGTGGCTCACTCCTCTACCAGGAGGACCGCTTATGGGTTAGAAGTCTCTCCGTGGGCTTCATGGGCGCCTCCTTCATTTTGTTGGCTGGGCTTTCCACCGTCTTGCTTTTCTTCCGACCGTGGAACGTAGTGCCCTCTGACCCCGGTTCAATAGGAGCAACTGCGCTTATCCTCGCAGAGAGCTCTGCACTACGACGTCTTCTATCCGGGTTAGGAGCTGCGAGGTCACGCCAGATCAGAGACAGACTTTCCCCGTATAGTTTCCGGAGCGTCATATTGCCAGGGCCTCAAAAGACGTTTGCTGTGGTGCCAACTGAACACGGACAACCAACAGCACATCAGGAAGCACCAGATGGTAGCTCGTCTCGGCCCGAGCACTGGTGGGTTCCCTCTGCTGTGAAATTGTGGTTTCAGCTGATTGCCATCCTACTTCCCTTTATCATCATCGCCGTCCTTGAGGTAATTCAGCATCTCTCCGATCAGCACAATGGCTTCGTGGACCTTGATCCTGACGGTTCTGCCGTGACCCATGCGTTCTCGACCTATATTCCTGCCGTCGTAGCATTCATCGTCGCGAGTATGTTTGCCAGTATGCAGCTGGCAGTCTGCATCCTTGCCCCTTGGATGGCATTGCACAAGGGGAGTGCACCGGCTTCCAGATCTTTATTCCTCAATTTGACCAACCGACTCGCGCCTCATCGTATGTTTTTGGCCTGTAAGAATGGAAATTTGGGGGAGGTCCTGATTATGGTCGCCACATTCCTTGCCGCCTGGCTCCCCATCCTCGTTTCCGGCCTTTACGTCACTGTCCCTGCTACAACATCTCAGCCAGTGACCTTCTCACAAAGCGACGTTTTCGAGTAAGTTCTTATGAACCCTCCACCCTCTATGACAGATTAGCTTGGGGACAAATAGTGATACCCAGCTACACGTATTCTCGGATTTGCTTTCGCGTATCGCAAATGCTTTTTATAGTTTGACCGTCGCTAACACCCACGTCTCATAGCTTCAAACTGAATAACCTCTTCTATGAAGATGACCTTGCAGGTACCGTCGCCGGTCTGATTGCCTTTGATGACCTGCCATATCCAAAATGGACGTATGGAGACCTCGCCTTCAATACCTTAGAAACGACAAATATCCCTGCAAGTAAAATGACAGGCAGTGAAGTGCCGTTTGCGGCCAAGCTGCAAGCGACGCGGCCGTCACTGGATTGCACTGTAGTTCCACAGCGCTCGATGATGTCGACCTGGGACAGTAAACAAACAGGGTATCGACAGATTCCGGACGATAGGGTGGCTCTCAATCTGACATCCGTTATTCCTTGGATGTGTGAACGCCGCAGAGGCAACATCACCAGTTTACCGTGGTTTCAAGGGTTTGCGCTTCCCAAAGACGGCCGTCCGATTTACTTCGGAGATGCCAGTGTCCTCACGGTAAGTATTAGGTGCCATTCCTCTTTGCGTTTTTATATCTCCGGGCTCTGCATTCTCCTAAGTCCTACCACAAGTGGCATCAAAGAGGGATTACTAACACGAACTGGAAGTGGGACGATTCCCTCAGAGGTAACAGAGCCATTAACACCGATGTCAATCGTCCCGGTGCAGTATCATTTTCGCCCCAAGCGGTAGCAAACTGGGTAGGTGGCTACGGCTGCCCGTCGTTTGCAGTGACTCTGGGGCGAGGATCGGCCGTAAGCCAGGTTTCCAAGAACAGCACCACATACGACTTTGATATTGATGTCACGAGTATTCTGTGTTCTCAGCGTATTGAGGTCGTCGATACCGATGTTACGCTCACACTGCCTTCACTTGGAGTAATCTCGCGAGACAAGCCGCCTACTCCCGACGAGTCTACCGCAAAATATCTCATCAACGAGCTATCGAGTTATACGGGTCAGATATTTGAGTTTCCGCTCAATAATCTCCTGCTGACACTCGCGTACGGCACCGGGAATGTCACTATCCCGACCCCAGACGGCTCTGACGTCGACGATAACCAGCTCGATGCTTTCGTGAAGTTCCTCGCCACGGTGAACGCTTCGTTGCCTATAGACAGCCTTATTGGGCGGAATAACACCCAGAACCTAGTCGACGCCACGAACAGGCTTTACAAGACGTACATGCCCCAGGCTATTGACAGAAAGATGCGAACGAAGGATCTTGAGGCCAAGGTAGCCACACCAGATGCCGTTGCCGCTAAGATCGAGCCTATCCGTTTCACGGCCCGACCTAGCTTCCCCGGCCGACTACGCCTAAAGCAAGAGGCTGCCCCCAAAGTTGCTCTGCAGGCTATTCTTGGGCTCATGGCCTTGTGCGCGATCATTAGTAGAGTACTGCTTCGAGGCATAGACAAGTTAGTACCGCACAACCCTTGCAGTATAGCGGGAAGAGCAGCACTATTCGCCGACGGCGAAGTCAGCACGCGCAAGCTTGTACCGTATGGGGCTGAGTGGCGGACTGAGTCGGAGCTAAGTAGAGCTGGTGTCTACGAGGGCTGGCTGTTTAGTCTTGGGTGGTGGGAGAGCTTGGGGGTGTACAAGTATGGAGTCGATATCGGCTGGATTGATCGCGGCAAAGCCGAATATTAGACGCAGAGGGCCTCAGGGACATACCCGAATTTAAATACGACTATTATTATCTTGAGGCGATTGGCTAGGTAATAGCCGAATAAAGACTCTTGTGAGAAGCCCCCACGATCAGATCAACACACATGGTTCTTAGAAGGATATCATCACCTGCTCACGGACTTCGGTTGGCCTGCCAAATGTAACTCGTGCAGACCTGTTTGTTAAATCCATGACAATGGTGAAGAGTGTCTCGGCTACGGATTTGCCCTCTTGCCGTCTGTTGATAGAGCCAGGGTATCCTTCTGTGTCACTAAAAACATCCGTTATGGCATCAAGGGTTGGGTTGGTGATCTGGGCTGTGAGCTCACGGATTCGTCTAAGTCGCGCTGGTGAGTCCTCCAGCCAAGGTGGCTCAGCAACGTCGGATTTGTCGAGGAGTAAGTGATTCGTATGGCATACTCGTTTTGCGTCGTCCATGGCTACCTCCTTCACCCACTTGCTTGTGCACTCGAGTCCCGTCGAGCCTGTAGCGTCCGCAATCAAGATATGTCCACTACCAGCAACACCAGCCAGCTTGATGGCCTCGACAGCGGCCACGCGCGATGGCGACTCTAAAGCTTTGCGTAGTGCGAAGTGAATAGGCAGCTTCGATGAATCTACGCCACGACACTTGATGGCATTCAGGCAGCAGCCGACTCCCTCAGCGTTGAGCCCGATCTTGCCGATGATGCCGGCTTCGGTCACCATGGAGAAATCTGGGATGCCGGTACCTGGTTGCGAGACGTGACAGATGACTGCACCACTCGGAGTCAGTTATCGCCATTTGGAGCGTGATTTGGGAGGATTTCAGAAGCTTCTGGACACTGTCTTGGTCTAAAAAGGAAATCTTGTGTTCTAAAAGTTGCCAAAACAAGTCGGAAACGGTTCCGAGAGTTCCTTACCAAGGTTTTGCCCTTGTTCAACCATCCAGTCCCAATTCTGAGCGAGGAATGATTTTGATTCTGTCAGCCATCCGAGACTAGTGCAGCCGTCGCTCGGAACTCTGGTGAGATCCCTTCCTACATCTGAAAAGAGGCCAAACATGATCTCGGTCCGTATGTTGAGGGCTAGCACGTCGAGGAATGTTAAGTTTGCACCCTCGGCGATGCCTTTGATCTCCTCCATATACCGTGACGCGATGGTTTCAAGAGGCCGGACATATTTCGCAGCTTCTTGCCGAACCTCGGACCATGTCAATGAGCACGAAGTCTGAAATAATCGGGCGTAGAAATCTATTGAGTTTGTGATCTTATCTTTGGCGGTGATACCATGCATTATACCTATCTTGAGCGCGCGCCGTTTAGCGAGGTTCGGATGATTGTCGAATCATGAGACGTAGTCAACGCGTAGAGTTCTTACCGCATACGGGCTTCCTGTGCACTTGATTTCGATCATACTGCCTATAATATGATGCTTCCTGAATGACTCCTGGATACAGACTCAGAAGAAAACTTGGAATATGTGCTAGCTACTGCTTTCTTCAATGAGAGTCCAAATATGAACTGAACTTCTAATGTAGCGAATCTCCGGTTTTTTTCAATGTTTGAATGAATGAATGAATTAAGAATCTATAATAGATTTATGGAGATGCCCTCCCCGCAGACTCCCCCCGCATTATGGCATTGCAACAAATTGCCAGATGGTGGGGCCCTCATGCTTCCCCTGAATAACCTTGGTAAGCTTCTAGTAGCGGTACTTGTTGGCCAGGTGAGCGCGCCACATGCACCGTCATTCAGCCGAAATTCCGTGCCCAATAATAGCAAACCCATATGACCCGGAATCAGGTGTTTGATAAGGTTAGGTATATCGGAGTCTCCTAGATCGGAAAAGCGCTTTACGAAGCTCTAGATTATCGGAATGTTTTGCAGGTTTAAGATTGCCTACAGTAGTGTACCAAACGTTAATTCTGGATGGTACTCAACGAAGAAGAGTGAATATAAACAGGAGAGGTTGGCTAATTCCTGAGATATTTACCTACCCATGGGGTACAGTACGTTCCACTGCCAAGATCGAATGACAGTAGCATATGATGCCCAAAGGAATGGCTGCGCAGCCAGCATTAATTAGACCTACTTAGTAGGTAGGTAAGCTCCTCTGTTTCAGGCCAATGTCGTCTCGTTACATGTACTTCCATATGTATTTCTATTTCTGTGACGGTCTTCGCCACAGGTGGTACCACTACATGCTGTGGGTAATGTACTGTACTGGAATAACCTAACCTACCTAACCTGGGTACTTACTGATCAGCGATTACTCAATCTCATCTTGAAATATACGCACTTATACGGACTACACCTTGGGTATCTACTCGCCTTCAATAATGGGTGCACATGCCATTACCTGTATGCAACGGGTGTGTGTCAGACGTCAGAAACATCCGCGAAAGTATCGCAGTGTATGTAGCCAAGGGCTTGGGTGGATGGCTGTGACGTTTTAAGCACACCTTCGTCACTGGCTCGTTGGTAAGGTGAACAGGTTGAAACGGCCTATCAGGTAAGGTTGTTGGTAACACTCGCTCTAATTATTGGTTCCTGTTGGGCAGGTGGCTTGCGAGGGTGTGTCTGGGGTAGGTAGGAGTCTGGTAGGAGGCAATGCGCACTCCATCTGACCTCAGCATCCATGATCTGCGTTTCCAAGCTCGGCTCCTGTTGTTGAACTAAATAGGGCTAGCCCGGGTAGTAGCGAAAAGAGGCTGTGAGGAGGACAAGAGTCCTACTTGTAAGTAAAGCAAGACTACTACAGTGACAGGTAGAGCCTGCCTACCTATATATAGTTGTGTATATAAGTTGAATCATCCGCCCGACTTCATTGAGACATTGGAGCCTAGTATTGAGTCAACCAGCTGAGAGTCCCGTGGCCGAGTCCCGCCCCCATTGATAGCTCTTGTCGCCAAGTCACGCGGTGCGGTCACTGCCTTCTAATTGCATCATCGCGACACATTGCCTCACCATAAAAGGGACGTACGGCGTCCATCTAGGTAATCTAGATGACGCCTGCTCGTAGATACACGCCATCGCTCGAGATGCAGCAACGCACGCGAAAAGAGCGTCGCTTTGACGAGACGGAGCGGGACCTACCCGATTTCTCGAGCAAGATCTCGACCATCACGGCTGAGCCGACGACCAAGGACAAGCTTTACGCTGCTCTCTCTTATTTGGGGAAGAGGAATCCATTTTCCAGGCCCATAACAGCCAGTGATACGGTATGGCTCTTGGATAATACCGCATATCGCGACGAGAAGACGGGCCGCTGGGAGGCTGAATATGTCGCCGCCATGTTTTCGCAGCACTCTTCCTCTCCTGTCATCGATGCTGTTGGCGCCATCGCCGACAAGATTAATTTGGAAGAGCGCGACCCGGCGTATAAGACCATCGAGGAAAGACTCGGGCCCTTCGTGCAGGACATCAAGCCGGGGACACACGTCAGGGCTCTATACGGAGGAAGGTCGCCTATGAAACTAGGGCCTAGCGGACACAACGGCATCAGTAGCCAGATCAAGAAGCTGCCTGGCAGTAATGACGGCAACGTGGTCCCTACGTTTGCCCGTGTCCCCAAGGGTGCGAATGGCCTTCTCGAGATGAGAACATTCTATGCGGATGCCGAGGGCTGGGGCGTTATATCAGGTACGACCACAGTAGTGGCTGAGGAAGCACACCTGTATTCGAACGACGGGTAACTGACGCGGTGCAGATATCGATGACACGATAAAAGTCACACAAACTAGTGATCCCATCGGCATTCTGCGAACAACATTCATCGATTCCCCGGAGCCTGCCCCAGGTATGCCTGAGTTGTACAAGCACATCCACTCCCTCATCAAACATAATTCGGCGTGGTTCTACCTATCGGCATCGCCGTACAACCTCTACCCGTTTCTTCGCGATTTCCGCCAGACTCATTACCCCCACGGTACCATAATCCTACGCGATTCAAGTTGGATGAGCATCCGGGGGCTTCTGACCACCCTGACGCTCGGCACCGAGGACTACAAGGTTGACCGCATGGAGAAGGTGTACTCCTGGTTACCGAGGCGGAAAATGATATGTGTGGGTGACTCGACGCAGTCGGATCCCGAGGCTTATGGTGAGATGTAAGTCACAATGATCCTTAAGATAAGCATGATGTTTTGTTTTGCATGTTCCTCTCGCTCCTTTTTCCCATCACGAAGCAACCATATTGACGCATATCAACAACTATCAGTTATCGGAGATATCCGCACTGGATAAAGGCTATTTTCATTCGCAAAGTCGAGGACATAGCAGCCATCGGCATTGAAGCGAAGAACGAGCCCGAGCGGTTCGAGACAGCCTTTAAAGATGTACCGCGTGACGTCTGGCACGTATTTTCAGACCCAGAGACCTGTAGGAAGGTCGTTGAAGATGTTGTCTCGAAGCATTAACGTTTGGGAGGGGGTTGGATGCACACATATAATTAATATTGGTGTTTTGGAGTTTGCTTGGTTAGGGTGGTAGAGGTGGTTGTTAGGCACGATAGAAAACCCGGGCTGATGGCCGCAGGGGCTTATTCTGGTCCCCATTCCTACTTGCTGTACATTATAGATGCTCGATACCCCTTGGTTTTTGCGGTGCGTCGCGCAGGCTTGTTGCATAATGCTGATGCGGTTCGTCCCTAGTCTTCATTGTATAACTAGATACTATAGATATTTTCCTATAAACAGCGGTGTTCCCATGGAACACCTGCCAAATTTGAATTCTATACGAAATATCTTCATCTAACATTATTGACTTCGCTGGCAGTGAGATATGTACATGTACATTGAAGCCAGCCGTGGTTACATGTGCCCCTCGGTGTAGGTACTGTACTGTACAGTGATGTTGGTGGCCTAGAACAGTACATCTGGAGATGGAATCCACCTCTGCGCAGCTTCACGTCATAGCCGGAGATCTCGGTCGTCATGCATATGCAAGTCTACTTAGCCGTATACTAAATGGACGAATCATACATCATACTATTTTTACATGGTTCAAATGAGCACTGAGGTATGATTAGAGGCAGTGCTCTGCCTCCATTATTGCTACTGGACTATTCGTGATGTTTGTCCATAGGCTTTCACCAACAATCATTTGCTTATGCCCCAGAGTAATTAGAACAAACATAATTCATAGAGCAGCACCAGTCTTCTACTCCCCAGTCAGGATACACACTTACCATAGTTCTACAATGTCAACCCCAAAGCGACAAAGGTCCACCAAGGGTAAGTGGTGGGTTGGCTGGCACGGTTGAGCACAATGGCACTGACTTCCAAATCCTAAGACGTCCCGTACGAGCTCATCTACTGGCCGGGCATTCCTGGTCGCGGTGAGTTTATCCGCCTGGCCCTTGAAGAGGGCGGCGCCGACTACACCGACACCGCACACACGGAGAAGGGCATGGACCAAACGCTGGCCCAGATCGACGACCAAAACGTTGGGGATGACAACAACCCCCCTCCCCTTGCGCCCCCTATCCTTCGACACGGCGACCTAGTCATCAGCCAGACACCCAACATCCTGCTATACCTGGGTCCTCGGCTCGGCTTGGTGCCACCGGCCGAAGGCGAAGACGGTGACCCGGACGCGTTGTACCGCATCAATGCCCTCGCCTTGACAGCCTTGGACGGGTTGAGCAACGAGGTGCACGACTGCCACCACCCGATAGCGTCGGGTTTGTACTACGAAGACCAGAAGGAGGAGTCGCTACGGAAAAGCAAGGACTTTGTCAAAAATCGATTGCCCAAGTTTCTGGGGTACTTCGAGCGGGTACTTGAAGGGAAAGCTAGCGGAGACGGACCGTGGCTATACGGGGGACGGCTAACTTATGCAGATCTAGTCTTGTTCCAGGTATGTTCCCTCATACAATACAGTAGATTGATGGCGTAGTTAGATGTCTTGCGTGATTGAAGAGGTATCGGCCGGAGGACGATTGCCGGGCAGGACCGTTGAGACTAACCGCTTGAGAATCATCGCTCTAGGCCATCGATGGCGTCACGTTCGCATTCCCGAAAGCCATATCGGCGGCGAAGACTTCGGGGAAGTATATGCACGTTTTCAGGCTGTACGATGCCGTGAAGGAGAGACCGAAGATCAAAGAGTACCTCGCCAGCAAGCGAAGACAAGGCTATTCCCAGGGCATCTACCGATACTATCCTGAACTCGATCTAGCCGAGGCGGATATGCCCCAGCCCAGCACGAGCAACTAAGTAGTCCATCAGGATCTCTCCTCGGTCTGGCATTCTCATATTGAAGCCTTCATAGGCACGTCTTGTAGTGATACCAAAGGTGCTTCAATGGGTAGCAGAACAAATACGGACTTGATTCGGGGTTAAACATTGAAGTATTAATGACTGAATCCTCTAGTTATGTACAGTATGTGGATGAGTGGGCCATCTGCCACGGAGGATGGCGCTTGTCAACAGCTTAACCTTAACTGAAGTACCTGTTTATGAGCTGTCTTCGCCTTTTATACTTGCCAAATCTTAAAAGAAAGAAGTCCATTATCTAAGTATGCCCGATGAGCACGGGTGCGTGTGTGCTGCAGGTTAAGTACTGTAGAGGCTGTTTGAAATCTGGAATTAGTGCTACTAGCGAAACCTGGACAACGGCACGAGCCGATCGAAATGCAGGGGTGGCACC
Organism: Xylaria acuta; assembly: GCA_022495125.1. Lineage (NCBI taxonomy): Eukaryota > Fungi > Ascomycota > Sordariomycetes > Xylariales > Xylariaceae > Xylaria > Xylaria acuta. Next base: position 155,397 of record MU383122.1, on the reverse strand, counting down.
AGTGAGCTTGTGCCCTCTGCCATCCCGATCTCAGCACCTAACCTTAGTCTATCGCTATTGGCCATCGGCCACGACGTCAGCCGAATGCTCTGTCTCATATGAGGCTATCACATGGCGCAGACCTGCCCTCCCACCACTACATAAGCTATACATTTATACGTCTCTATAGCATTCATCCGTCTCACACCGGGATCACCTGCATCTGGCCTACGACATGCACGCTTAGGTGTATAGCAGTTGGTTTTCCGGGATAGGTAACGAGCTCGACGACAACATCATCGATAGTGCATCATCCCCAGTCGGCAACCACCATGCCTCGCAGGCTCCTCCCGAGGTCCTTACAAAGTAGAAACTAGTGCAAGTGGTGCCATTCAACCATGCCCCACGGAACTCGCTCTCCAGCATCATCGGGCTTGCTACCGATGCCGGGTTCTCCATCCGCGTCTTGGGCCCTCTACAGGGCCCGCCTGGCCTCCGTTTTCCAGCATTCCGACACCTCTGTTCTCATCGCATTCTGGCTCTTCGGTACACCTCCCTCCTTCGAGCAGTCAATTGCTGCTGCTGCTGCTGCTTCTTGCTAACACGGGTATTGCGTCGAAAAGGGTTGATCAACAATGTCCTCTACGTCATCATCCTCTCCGCCGCCCAAGACCTCGTCGGTTCCGAAGTGCCAAAGGGCCTCGTCCTCCTCGCGAACATCCTGCCCTCCTTCGTGACGAAGCTGATCGCCCCTTATTTTATACACCGGGTACCCTACTCGATCCGGATCGTTGTCTTCGCCGCTATCTCGTCCGCCGGCATGTTCATGATCGCATTCACACCCCCCGATAAATCCGTCGGGGCCAAGATGGTCGGAGTGACGTTGGCAAGCTTAGCGAGCGGTGGCGGCGAGCTTAGCTTCTTGGGCTTAACACATTACTATGGTCGTATGAGCCTCGCCGCGTGGGGTAGCGGGACGGGTGCGGCCGGGCTGGTCGGTGCTGGGCTTTACGTCTTGTTGACCGACTGGCTTGGGTTCAGCGTGAAGAACAGCCTCCTGGCTTCCGCTTATTTGCCTGTCGTCATGCTGGTCAGCTTCTTTCTCATACTGCCGAGAAGGCCACTCCAGGAGGCTGCGAAAGCTGGTGAATATCAGCCCCTCCAGGATGCCGATGAGGCTGGGTCCCGACCTATCGATGACATACCGGCTGCCTCTGCTGCCTCGAGTCTTCTCGCCCCGGGCCCTTCTGTTGCCTCTGCTGCCCTTTCCAATCCCAAGGATGGCACGTGGTCCAGAATTGAGGCCAATCTTCGCCGCGCAAAGTCTCTGTTCTTTCCTTATATGCTGCCATTGTTCCTGGTTTACGTAGCCGAATATATTATTAACCAGGGTGTATCACCGACATGTAAGTGAGATCAACAGTCATTTCCTTGCGTTGACCGTACTACTCCCAGAGCAAAGACCAAATGTCGCCAAGCCTGTGTCGGAAACCCCATAGAGTGAGTCAGGCTGATGTGGTATGGAAATAACTAACCCTTAGTCGTCAAGTGCTTTTCCCGCTGGAGTCGTCGCCATTCAACGAGCTACGAGACTTCTACCCCATGTATGGCTTCCTCTACCAAATTGGCGTCTTCGTCTCCCGTTCGTCCATCGCCTTCTTCCGAGTTCGCCAGCTCTACCTCGCATCCCTTCTCCAGGTTGGAAATCTTGTGCTATTGACGCTTCACTCGCTGCTGAACTTCATTCCGAACGTTTACATCATATTCATCATCGTCTTCTGGGAGGGTCTGCTGGGAGGATGCGTCTATGTAAACACCTTCGCCGAGATTATGGAAAACGTACCTTTTTCGGAGAGGGAGTTTAGCCTGGGAGCGACGAGCGTAAGTGATAGTGCGGGTATCTGTGTCGCCGGTTTCGTGAGTATGGTCATGGAGGTTTGGCTCTGCAATTACCAGGTCCAACATGGGAGAGATTGGTGTAAGAAAATCAAAGCCGGATAACAAGGTTCTTAGACAAGCTTCAAATGAATTGAAGGCTCGGTGTCTTCTACCTTAGCCAGGATACGGCCGCGACTTGCCCGTAACTGAGTGATATGGCTACTAAGCTAGGTGAACAGGCTGTCCGAGGAACAGACAGCCGTGCTATAGCGAAAGAAATAGCACCTAGGCGTCTTACGAGTAATTATCCAATGTAGCATTGTGCATCAAATTCATAATTATATTATTGACATATTTTATGTTTTACGTAGGTTATTAGCTATCCCCTAATATAGATAGTCGTTAGGTAAATAGATTGATCTACTGCCTTGCTCGCAAGTCCACTATGACTTCACGATATCAAATAAATAGCAAGAAACGAGTAGATTTTATCATAGATACACACACGTTGAGATACCTCCCCCTTCTAGTCAATTATAATAATGTTACAAGAATACCGAGATCAAAGCCCAAGAACAGCAGCCAGTATAATACACAGACATACATCTCACTCCGTCTACTCCTTCCTATCACAATCATCACCATCATCTTCTTCTTCTTCCTCAGCCTTGATCTGCAGACCCTCCTCCTCCTTGACCTCTTCCCCAGCCTCACCCTCCATCTTCCCCTTCCTAAACGCCTTCCTCAGCTCGCAGCGTCCGAGACTCTTCCCGCCCGCGCGACACTCGGCGCAGTCCTTGCCGTGCCGCACCATCAGGACATGCAGGCCGTACTTGTCCTCGTCGGGGATGCGCGCGTCCAGGTGCGCGTGCGCCTGGTCCCGCGTGGCCGCCGGCGGCCGCCACCCCAGCAGGCCCGTGATGCGGTGGACGTGGGTGTCGACGGCGAAGCTGGCGCGGCGCAGGCAGAACAGCAGGACGCAGCTCGCCGTCTTGGGCCCGACGCCCTTGAACGCGAGCATCTCGCGCATGGCGTCGTCGTCGGACGCCCCGAACAGGTGGTCCAGCGAGTGCACGCCGTATCGCTCGCGCGTCTGCTCCAGGATGCCGAGGATCACCTTCGACTTGACGACGGCCAACCCCCCGCTCTCGATGGTCTTGGCCAGCTTCGCCTGCCCGCCGGCCGCGATGGCCGCCCACTATAACCGCTAAGAGTCAGTAATTATTACTCCTTTAAGCAGTATCTAGTGCTTCTCGAAAACATGCTCTCGAAACATAACTCCCGAAAAAACATACTCCCGAGAGACATTTCGGGAGCTATCTCGAGTTACTAGAAGAAAAAAAGGGAAGAAAAAATGACTCCAGCGGCGGTCAACCAACTCACCGCGTCGCTGCCGCCGTACGCGCGGTCCATGGCGAGCTTCGCCCGGCTGCTGTTCGCGTCCGACGTGTTCTGCGACAGGATCGTGCGCACGAGCGCGTCGAGCACCGACGCCGAGTCCCCGCAGCCGGCGCGCGACGCGGGCGCCGCGGTGGCGAGCCCGACGTCCTCCGGCCGCTTCCGCTCGCCGTGCAGCGCGGCGAGGATCTTGTGCGCGAGCTTGCACTCCTCCGGCCGGGGACGCGCGAAGTCGGGATACGGCGACTGCCGCGCCGCGGCGAACTGCGAGTATGACTTGAGCTTCTTGGCTTGTAGGTCTGCTGCTGTTCTGGCTTTGCTTGGGCTAGAAATGCCGGCGAGGTTGTTGTTGTTGTCGTCGTCGTTGTTGTTCTCCGCTTCTACTTTGGCTGGTGGTGATGCTGGAGACCCGTCGTCTACCTCTGCTTCAAGCTTCACGTCATTCTTCAGATCCCGCCTCTTCTTCTTTTGTTCTTTTATTTGTACGTCTTGTTTTGGGCCATTGTCAGATCTGACCCTCTTGCTTCGCCGAAGTTCAGCGGGTGGGAGCGAGTCTGTGAGTCCTCTCTTGGCTTTGGCTATGGGTGGCTTCTTTTCTTCGCTCCCATCCTCACCCTCACTCACCCCACCTTCATTCTTGATCTCCTTCCCATCAACTATCTCAGTTTTGGGTGGTGTCGCATGTCTCACGCTGCGTCGACGATTCGTAGAGTCGTCTACGGCCTTCGCCTTGTTGTGCCGTGGCGCTTTGGCCATGACCGAAATAACCGAAATGAATTTGCGAACCAGACCTTGGTACTTGGCTCTCACCGGAAACCGCGGACGTCATGCGATGTTGAGGCTGGTGCGGCGTGGATATGTACGCTGATTATTATATGGAAATCTGCTAAATGAACGGTTCATGTACAACCTTTACCAGTCGTTGTCGTGAGATGTGAATTGGTAGAAGTGTTTCCGGAAGGCGGCTGTCCAGATTGTGGTGATGTCAGGGGGTTGAATGCAGTCTAGTCCCTACGCCACCAGGAGTCAGTGCCTCCCCAATCCAGTACAAAACTATCATCATCTTCTAGACTAACACTTAAACGAGCCAGCAAGTGAGTGACTAGATAATACTTATTTCTCTTATTTCTTTTTTCTTTTCTATAAGGAAATAATCAGTATAAAGTGCGAGGGTATTGAGAAATCCAATAGTTCGTATTCAACATGCAACCTATCATTCCTCGTACGTTGTTGACCGGCGATCGCTCTATTATCAACAAATCGAGTTCATATGCCAGATTAAACAGATTAGGCGATTAGGAATCCAAGATTCATCCTAACCTTGAAAATCAGATCAGATTCACACGTGCGGATGGTGCCTGATCTTGCCAAGTAGCTCATGGTTGTGATGTATGCAGGTTCTTGTAAGGTGTATTCATGAAACTCTACGGCCAAAGTATGCTTTACTCCAAATCCCAATTTGAAAGAGGATCTACTGGCGATCTGGGTCCGACCCCCCCTCTTCCGTTTTAAACCAACTCCGTTCCAAAGTCAGATGCTAGCTTGCGCTGGTTGACAACCCAAGGTTGGTCTAGGCGACTATACATGCCTCTTATGGATACATAATGCTACACGATAGGTCTTTCAACCCGCGCGGATCTTCGGACTTGCCTTTCTTCCGAGGCCCAGCCATTTCCTCACGCCTCCCCCGTTCTGAGGTGCAGCGGATGTCGTGTTCTCGATCACCGGAGTAACCGGGCGCGCACCCACTTCCGGGGCCTGAGACGACTCCGAAGCCAACACATCGGAATTAGCCAAGTCCGCCTGCAGGGGCGGTGGGCGATTACGCAAGATTGGTGGTGGCGTGGCGCTTGCGAATTCATCATCAGCCACTTGAACAGGACGTGTTACCCAAGGCATGGTCGCAGGTGGCGGGACACTGTTTCTACCAGATGGCCTTCTGAGATGACGTAAATGAGCTGGCGGTGGCCCCCGCTGCGACACCGATGAGGGGAAAGTCGGTTCCGTAGCGCTCGAGGGAGCGCCGTAGCTCTCGGAACCGGATCTTCGGAAGAGTGAGTTGAAGCCCAGCCCGCGCGCCCTCGACTGCAGACCCGATATGGGCGGGTATTGGCTTCTCGTCGTAGTTGCCCCTGTATCCGCCTGGGTTCCGGGCCCGTCGACGCTGTTACGCCTCCCCCTCGCGTCGACTCTAGGGACGCTACCGTCTCGAGAAGAAACTCTTCCAGTCTTCCCGGTGAGCGTGGACAGCAAGAAATGACCCGCGGCTTGAGCATTTAGGCTCGATCTACGCGAAGGAGGCGGTGGGCCGTTTGACGTGGGCTCGAGCGGGCCCGGTTCGGGCGACTGCAACGACGCTGACAACTCGTCCATCGGATCGCGCTTCAACGCTGGATCGGGTGATCCAAGAAAACCAGCGCCCTTGAGTGCACCGAACATGACGTCCGGTTGCCAACCCTCGGAGTTAACGGGGAAGGAAAATAAGTCCGGAGACGGGGGACGTCCACGTTGATGGCGAGTGCTAGACCGGGCATTTCCCTTATCGGGTTTGTAGCTCTCACGCATCCAGTAGTCACAGCTTTCTGTGTCGGAACGAGCATCAGCGCCGCCGTCTGAGTCAGAATCCGACACGAAGCTATCCGAACGAGGTCGCCCGGTGGTTGTATTGTTCGCCGCCGAATGGGCCAAGTGACTCAAATCGGACAGCAACGCATCTTGGTCGACTTTGATAAAATTAGGCGTTGGTAATCCGGAACGATTCCTAGCAACAGCCGAGGATGACATCTTTTGCGCGTTCATACCAGGGCAAGCCCCCTGACTCGCCAACGACCTTAGATATTCGTTGCCATGAGGCAGCGACGTAGCAAAATGCTTCGGGCCACGCGCATCGTCGCATCTAGGAAGACTGTCCTGTGAACTAGACTGCTCCTCGTGCGTTCGGAGTACCGAGGAAGATACGGTATCTGGAGTTGGCGGCAGAGGGTGGGTGTTAGCCAGCTCCTTGTGTGTTGGGTAGCTGGTCATGACCTTTTGCAGCGTTTGACTCCTTTCTCGCCTGCTCCTCGCGTGAGACGGTGAGCCCATGAATTGGGTGGTAGGGGCCACGGCACTCTTCCTGCGGCCAGATGTAGATGGTCTGAAGGCGTCATCTACAAGATTCGCCTTCTCGCCCAGTGTCTCCAGTTTTTGAATAGGAGACCTCAGCACGTTGTTCGTTGGTAGGGCTTGACCAGGAAGACAAGTCGCTGCCCTTGTCAAGTAGAGCGCACGATTAGGGACACTGCTCTTCTGGATCGATAGGGAGTTCATCATTCTCATAGTTGGCGTCGGTGAGCGCTCGCCAAAAGTGCCATCCATGCCTAAGGCATCGCCCAGCGGTAGAAAACCGGCCTCATCTTGTCCCTGTTTGGAACCATAGATGCTCACGAAGGAACTTTCACTCAGCATGCTCAGACTTGGACTAGCTATGCGATTCGCCTCGCTTACTTCAGCGCTAGACGCAGAGACTTCAGAGAACTTGCGAATATGCCTGAGGCTAGAGCGGTTTTGTAAAACGACACTTCGCAAGTGCTGAGTTTGTGCGCTCCGGTCCGAAAGAAAACTAGGCATTCGTTCTAGGGTGTTAGGCTCTAACGACAGCGAGGCACCATGATCGCCCGGCCTAGGGGTCTCCGTACGGAGCGAGTCGGATACGTTGGACCACGAGTGTCGGTAGGATCCGTCGACCTCGATTTGTCGCACCATCTCCTTCTCTTGAACCAATTCATCAAGCCTCGCCTCGAGTTTGACTATCATATTAACGGCCTCCTCTATGGCTTTGTCCCTCTTTACAAGCTCAGCAAGTAAATTCTCCTGGATATCTGTCAATTCCCGACGCTCTGTCTCCAGCTCTTCCACTCTCGTTTCTAGGGCTGACTGTTTCTCGCGCCGATGGAAAAGTTCTAATTTGAGGTCGAAGTTCTGCTTATGCAATGTAGAAACAGCCTGGACGTAACTCATGTCAGTCATGTGCAATTTTACAGGCGGGCGGCGACCTTCTAGTCATGCATACATACCTTTTCTATTTGCTTGGCTCCCATGCTGGCCTGGCTTGAATCGTCGTCGTGGCTTGACCCCGGCCGTCGTTCAACTCCAGGTTTGTATCTCCTACCAGATGAGTTCAGGATGTCTCCATCCCGAATATCACCAGTTGACGAACTCAAGTCGGTCCCCCACTTGCTGGCAAGCCGTTCACTCTCTGCTCGTCTTTCTTGCTGCAGCCTTTCTTGAAGTAGGCTTGAAACTGGCGTCATTGCTTGTTTCGGTTCGCCGCTCGACTCTCTGGACAAACGAGGCGCCTGTCTCAAGCCCGCCAATTCCCTATCGCATTGGCTGTGGTGGTATTTATGCGTGTGAGGGGCATTCGACGGTGTATTCGCGCGCGGGTGAGAAGAGGTGCTTGTGCTTTTGGTCGTTTTCGGACTGTGCATTGTGCTGCTGGCCGTGCTAGCCTGCGAAAGGGCACGACGATGTAGCCGCTCCCGAGCCTCCTTACGGGAAACGGTGCCCTCCATGATTTGTTAGATCCGCGGTTCTTCTACCAAATGATGGCTATCGATGTTCCATCTGAAACTACGAAGTTAACCCCGAACTCAGCGATGAGAACTGGGTAAATTGCGAGTCGTTTGCCTCAAGAATGCAGGGAGGATTGGTAATTTCGGCAGAGTCGCACGTGCTGTCATCTAGGTTTCCTGACACACGAGTTCATGGTCTCAGGATATTCGCGAGAGTTCCCCTGGTTTCGAAGGTATTGTATGCTCTACACCATCACTTCAACGGGCAAAGATCAAGTCAAGATCGGAATCAGAACGGAACGGGGGGCATCCAGTGCGAGTTGGAGGAGGACTTGGGGCGTCAGAAGCTTGGGGACGAATGAGCTGCCTTGAGTACGTATTCGATCCAGCGTGCTGTCTTGTCATACGAAGCACCCGAATGTCTTGCCAGTGTCTCAGCCTCAGTCTCATCAATGAGTGACAGCAGTCTGGAGGAGCATGTTCGGGCAATGCTAGACGTTTGGGCTGCTCGTACGAAGGGCCAAAGGTCTGCCTCGCCGAAGAGTGATGAGTGCGAGGCAAATGGAGGGTATGGATGGGAAGCGATGGCACCATAGGAGAGGGTTCAAGACGGGACAATGAAAACCGAAGGCCACCTCCAATGTCACGACACTTTAGCGAATGGTAAGCCAGGAGAGGATTCGCAATGATCTATTGGAAGGCAGAAGGGAAGAAGAAGCAAGCGGGCTGAGCAAACGAACAGCTGCGATGCCAGTGTTGTTGACAAGACAAGACAAGGACAAGGGCGCCTGCGCTCTCTCTTGCCTCACATCATTCACATATGCCAGAGGGCCAGAGGGCCAGAGGTACCCCTTTCACTGTGTTGCACTGTATGATTAACCTGCAGTAGTAGCGTAATCTTGCATATGCACCACCACTCCCCGGGGCGGGCCAGCCCATGGGTGTCTACCAGCTACATAGTACGCGTGTACATCTTAGTGTACACTTACACTGTATTGTACCTGGCATGTTTAGTGTATACTATGTAAAATGCGTTGACCCAATCGTCCCCTAACGTCGGGACCACCCTAGTACTGATATGAGACCCGCCAGGGATCAGGGAAGTGAGGGAACGGCAAGGGACGCCTGAGCGGAAGCCAACGGAAATGCAGCAGGGTCTCTTCTGTCCAATGGTGTTCTCGACTTCTTGTCCAAAATGGAATAATATGTACACAGTATCGCACGAGTTCACGGTCATAGCACCGCACTAAACTAGGCGTCACACCCGTACTGGGTACTACTATAAGTACAGTAGGGAAATGAAAGTTTCTACTGTATTCATAGTATTTGGTGCTGTGCTTTCCATGACGAGAGAACTTATACAGCAGAAGTTCTAATACCTCATAGACTACCGATAGAGTAGAACTATCAGGAGATCTTAGATAAGAGGGCTTATCTTCTATATGATTTGGAGCCATCCAAACATACCTCACCAGAGCAAGTGATCATTGACTCGGAGGTATGATTGTCATGACCGGACTCAATCATCACTCATAATTCCAGAAGTTGTCGCAGCAACAGGTCAGCTCAATCTACTTACCAACAAGGGTGACCAGGCCAATTTACCGCAGCTGAGGGTATGGCATGTGGGTAGCATGGGCACGGGCATGGCAATAAATGGAACCGAGCCGGACTCAACTGGCATCTCGGCGTGCGCTTGGAATGTTCGGGAGAATGTTCTGCGATTGGTTGGCTCGAGGTGATTCGCTCCTCCTGACGCAGTGTGATGAGAGAGAGATCACTATCACGAATCAGCTCCAATGCTCGCAACTTAATGTACTTCCAACATTTGTTGTATGTGTGCATTCGTTCGTGCCTTTTGTCCTCGATAACTACCTACCTACTGACAGGATGTGGCCAACATCACCACTGAGCATGATCGTGGTCGGTGTTGTTGTTGTATAGCATTTCTTTCGCATTCCGTCTGCCGGGTTCTTCGGCAAAGCCGTGCCAAGAGGAGAGCTTTAAGAGCTTGCAGGACACGGTAGGTATCTTCCGAAGAACGTGGCCGCATATAGGTACTACCGTACACTACCAAGGCAGGTATACCTACTATGTACTACCTACTGTAGGTAGGCCTGCATGCCACCTCCACCAGTTCAGGCACGCCCTACTTATTCTTGACTTAGGAGCACTCCCGTTCGTATACTATGTATGCATATGATGTCTCTGTAGTAGGTATGTTGCTACAATGAAAATCAACGTGGCGGTGATTGTTGCTGTAGGGTAATAGCGATCACCGTTGGAATGGTTATCCATGCGAGAATTGATTGTAGAACGGGGAGTGTGTTGGCTTATTCCATTTAGTTTCAAGTATTAGTATACTTGATAAGGTAACCAGATGTCAGTTCGGTATACAAATTATCACACCAGAAATGCCGCTATGTACGAGGGCCTGTGAACATATACTACAGTAGAGCACCGTCAAGTCCGGCATCCGGTTCAGTATTTCATATCCAGTCATCCTCACTTAACCAACACCTCGATTCGAAGTCTGTCACCACGACTATCGCTCTCCAGTCTTACACATTGATCTAGCCAGATGTAACAGCGAACGCCGCAGAGAGCGACATGTTCGAAATCCGGATCAGATCCCGCTTCTTCCCCTGGGCGATTCCCGTCAAATCAATCCTACTTAGACTCAATGTTACCTACTTAGTGTAGGCTCCCTGCATGGCCGGTCGGTCGCGCATGTCCCACCCAATTAAGTCAATACCGCACGGGATTCCGCAGCGTCGAAATATGGAGTGCATATAAGTATGGAGTGCGTTTAAGTAGATGGGAACGACTCTACCTTTCTCGGACGTCGCTGCTGGCGTTTACGGCACGCTACGCGCGGCAGTCAGTAGGTGGTCGCCCGACAGGCAGACGGGGCCATGAGGCAGATAGCCAGCTGGGCACTTAGTTAGACGGGCTCCCGTGACAGAGAGACATATGCAATGCGTGTGCTACGTGGCAATTGATCTGGCATGTCGTTTGCGACACGATGCGATGCGTATCTTGCCTGGCTCGGATGACGCAGACGATTACCGACTAGATCCGGGCGACTATGTACTACTACCTTGAGGAGAAGTGAGGTGGGATACGAGTTTGAAACATTGTCATTTGAAAGATGCGAGGTGGTCGAACTGTGGTATGCTGATAAAGTCGGCAGTGATGATTGTGTCCGGACGTACGGGCCCCGGGTACCACGTCGGCGGGAATAAACCTGACATGACGATACTTTGCGATGCGATCCGTCTTGTAAAAAGCCGTCCATCCTAGTATCGCTCACTCCCCCTCGACCATCACCCCCTTAAACCCAGGCGCGGGAAGTAGCATTACTCACCGTGCCAGACCTAAGCAACTCAGCTTCGAAAAAGCATATAGGCAAACCCTGCGCCACCACGTTAGCTACTCATATCTCGCGGACCACGAAATACGCCCACATTCAGGCGTGGAGTAACTAGACTATCAAGTAAGTTGAGTGAGGCTTCAAGACATCTCGGGAACCATCCCGCCACAGTGCAAATCCAGTGCCTAGGTATGTAGTAAGGGGCAGTCTCACGACCAAAATCTGTCTTTCTCTGCCTTGAATAGTTGCGCGCTCTTTAGTCAGGATTTTCAGGCCGATAGGCGATAAATGTAGTGTATGGAATGTATAGAGTGAATATTGCAAGTAGCAAGCCTCCCCCACACGCTTCTGTGGGGATCATGATCGTTGAGCAGCTATCTACTATGATATGACGGGAAAGTAAATTCATGACGAGAAACAGTGTCGGTGCGTGACTTTTGCTATTACTAGTGAGGCTACGTGTATGTACTTATATACAACTACGAAGCTCCAGTAGAGCGCACGATGAGTTTTTATTTTCGATGCATTCTCTTGGCAGGTATTCGCTACCGCTTAAGGCATCTAGAAGTCGCGATACCCTAACGTGCGTATTTCCGTAAACCTTAATCGGAACCGAGGGGATGTTATCTGGTTCTGCAGAGCAACGTAACCAGGAGGAGGGTAGATTATTCTCGCAATTGTACTGAGACTGGATCCATATTAGCTAGTATCTATGTTCCCCTGTGAACTTTTATCCAGATATACGATACTCATGCTACATGCTTAGCCTTTTGCATATTCTAGCTAGTAAAGAGTCGTTGTTGGGGAAGCGCTGCGAGTCCTCATAGATATTATCATCAAAAACTATTCTGCTGATGTTGTCCCGGATACCCTGCCCGACTATCTCTCCTCTTGTAATAGGGAAAAAAAGAAAAGGAAAAAACCCTGCTTGTCGGGTATCTTCTCATAGCCGGCAGAGTTGGGCGAAGGTAGTGTCATGTCTGAGCGTCGCTCTTCGACTGCCAGAATCTGCGTGGAAGGGTTCTCGTTTTCCCAGTCGTGGACCGGACATCATCTTCAAGCGCCTACCGCATTAGCTATCTGCGGATATGGAGTTCTATCTTGTTATTCCCCTCATGTGGCAGCTCGTGGAATAAAAAACCTTATAACTGTGTTTGCTTATTGATAGGCAGTCGGCCTAACCCACCTTGATATATCACTCTATTAACACATTTCGAGACCAGTCCCGGGTGCGTAGAGTATTGACCTTATAGAGATTATCAAGAATAGCTCTTCTCAAGACTCTCTATCTTCTTAGCTATTTCTCGTACTCGACAAGCATCAATCTCTCGGTTGGTTACCGTAAACTCTAAGCCATAGTTCCTCAGAGCAGGGATTGGTTACAAGCGTTGCTTGTGTTTGCATTATATAAACACAGGACTTGAGCAGCCATCAATCTGATACTTGAAATTCCGGTTCACCTCGACGATATTAATCCGAGTATCCATCTACACGTTAGACACAGGCGTTTTGAAACACCCGAGGTTTAACCTCACGTGTCCCTGTGGATGCTGATGAATACTCATAGTTCCAGAAGTAGCACAAAAGCGCGACACAGTGAAGGGTCGTTCTAAGAGAGTGCCTATTGTCACCAGCGCTCACGAAGCATGGTACCATGCCTTTTTACCGCATATTCAGGTGGGCTAACAATTGAGGTACAAGACAAGGAAGGGTTTAGGGCATTTCCATGCCTGGGCCATCGATTTTGGCGTGTTCAACGCCCCGGCGCACAGCCTCGGGCACATTTGCTTGCTCGGTCCAGGAAGCAACTCTGCTGACAATTGGCGAGGCCGTGACGGCTTCCGCAGCGATAACCCATTAGCTCATATAGAGACTACCGGCGTCGCAATGGTGGATATGGCGGTCGGTACGCTGATGACGGTAGATGGCACCAACGAGGAAACTGCGGCGGACGTTTTCGTTATGTTTGGTGACCGTTTCGACAGACGTATCGGCGACGGGCCAAACCACGCCGGCTGGCCGGAGACTCATATGCAGGCGTCCAGGATGAAGCACTCCGTGCGGTAGATGAACAAGACAAGGAAGGGCCCAGATAGACACGAGCGCCTATACAGATACTCAGAAAGCAGTCACAGCTAGATACATCCTCACTCGATCGAAACTAGATAACTAGATAACTGACTATAGGCACCGACAGTGTCTTCTTGTAGATACTCGTATATATAGGTATTTATCTACCCTTTACCGTAAAAAGCTCGTTCTGGGAATTCATGCAGTTCCACACAATGGCTTTTTATTGCTCGTGCACTCACCAGCATTACGTTTCTTTTCTCGTGCTTACTACAGATATCCTGGCCGCGTAGGGACCGGCCGTAGTTGAGGGATGTTTTGGTGTTTGAATCGAACGGGATAGTCTGGGTTATGTCGTCTCCTGAGTTATGAAGAATGACTTTCGATTCTGGAATGAGGGCATTCCGAGGCAAGAACGATGTCTTCTTAAGACATGACCAGTGGAGTAAAAGACACCCGTAGTCTATTATACAAGATCGGGCTGTCACGAGACGAAGGAGATATATAGATAGTCATGAATTCGTAGGTAGATGTCGTTAAATCGGGGGATGGTCTAGACTGGAGTTTGTACAGAGCTCAGTGCACCATGCATCAATAGGGGACTACCCAAGAATCTAATGCAATATGCCTCTGGAGAACACCGTTTATCATGTATGTAAGAATGACTATAATTCCTCTTCGAAGAATTCCTCCTCGCTGCCTTCGCCCTCTTCCTTGCCCTTAGCCTGGCGTTCCCCTGTCTTGGCCCCATTTTTACCATTTCCCTCGGTGCCGCTTTCATCCTCGTCGTCGTCGATTATTCCGACCAACTCCCTATTATTACCTGGCAACTCGACCATCTTGAGCTGCCAGCCTCTGTCACCGGCTAATTTCTGGATTTCTTTTCTTAGGTTGTCGATGACTTCGGGACTGAGGTCCAGCTCTTGGAGTTGCTCTTCGGTCATGACGTTAACCTCGCCGCCCTCGTCTTTGCCGGTCGCCGACGCAATAATCTCGACGAGCTTGTTGAGACCACCGCTGACAGCACTGCGGAAATTCCTGGGCGGCGACAACTTGGGCGCTTCCTTGCCATCCTCCCCTTCGCCGAGCAGTTGTCGGCCACCGACGACGACGCCGCCGATGACGATGGGGGCCTTGGCGGCTTCCTTGGCACGGCCGACCATGGCAGCCTGTGCTTCGAGGGTCTTGCGCGCATGCCAGTCGGCCTGGGCGGACTCAGACACGATGGCCCTGCAACTAATGATGTTGGCCCTCTCTTCCTTGGGTGGCTGGAAGGCGACGTCGACGCAGAGGCGGGGCGTGTTGACCATCATCAGATACGAGCACGTGGTTACCTCCTTAATCCAACCAATGCGGTCCTGGGTGCTTTCGGGGCTGCAGTGGTACTGGATCTCTATAGTACGCTCGCGACCCGTCAAGTCGCAGAGAGTTCCATCGCCCATCCTCTGTACCAGATACCGTTGGTCCCCCTTGACCTGAAGATCGGTGTTGGGGGGTGCCGGGGCAGCGGCGGCGGGGGCGGCGGCAGGGGGATCCTGGCGGTTCTGTTCGCGGCGCTGCTGGTGCTGCTGGCCACGGCGCGGGGAGCGCGAGGCCACGTGGGGGTCGGGAACCCTGCCGAGCACGTACTCGGCGGTGTTGACATCGCGCATGGGCGGGCCGCTCTTGACGCTGGCGGCGATGGCGTGGAACTGGACGACGTCCTGGCCGTAGCAGAAGCGGTAGCTCCACCAGCCCGACATGTAGTACAGACACGTGCCGTCCAGCTCGTTGATCAGGTCCCAGCCGTGGGCCGAGGCGCGGGCGAGTTCGCGGGCCTCCTCGGCCTTGGCGAGCTCGGTGGCCGTCTTATTCGGGGCGGGGGCGGGCTCGATGACGGGGATGGCGCATAGGTAGCGGTGCGGCGGCATGCTCATGATCTCGTACGACTCGGCGACGGCGCGGTTGCTGTCGCGGGGGTCGGTGGTGTCGGCGGCAGCAGCGCGCACGCTGGATGCGAGGTCGGTCTGGCTGGCGAGGCCGGCATCGTAGCTCGGGTGGGCGTCGGGGCTGTCGAGGAGGGCCTGGGCGTCGGATTCGGAGATGTACGTGTCGGAGAGGACGACCTCGAACTGAGGATAGGCGAGGAGGTCGTGGTGGACGCTGAACCCGGGCTGGCGGGCGTGGCCGAGCCGCGCGCAGGTCCAGGCCGCCCAGAGCGCGTGAAGACGGCGCATCGTGGCGCTCTACTCGGTGCGACGGGGCTGTCACATGGAAACGTAGCGACGTGTAGTCTCGATGTGGCCAGCCGATCAGCCCAGCGTGGGCGTGGCCATCTGCTATGTTGGGGCTGGATCGGGAGGGAGGTAGGTAGGCAATTAGAGGTGGATGAACTCTGTCGAGAAATGAGTGCAGGTATTGGATGTCTTCTCAGAGGTGGTCCAGGTATGACCTGGAATCATGCGTGTGCAAATATGCGGCTGCGATTGAGTTAACAGTTGACACCTTTCAGCAAAGCAGTAAAGCAGTTAAGGTGGCATCATCGGTCGGCAGTCACAGGTACCGATGTCCCGGGTATATCCCGACACGTCCAAGCAAGCCTTGCCAGCTGCCGATGGCATCTGCCAAGCCACAAGCCAACGGGCAGCTATATCTATCAAGTACACCAGATTCGCCTTACTGTAGAGAGACCTACAGACTGGAGACCTGAGGTATGCCATCAGCACATTATACGATACCCGAATACCTTACAATTTGCCAATGAGAAAGGGCATGAAATATCAGACATACTTCATGAAGCCGTCATCGACTCCATCCTTATCCCGATCTCCATCATGACTTCTATTAGGAACACGCCACACATAGCCACCGGTCCTCATCGGAGTAGACGCCCATGGGCATTCTCAACAGTCGTCTCCAACAATGACAGCGAACTTCCCATATTCTTCGTCTTCGTTCTCTTCGCGCGTCCGCTTGTTGGCAGATAGATACATCTGCCGTATAATAGAGAGCCCATACCCCCACGCGCACCAGCGCTTCCCTCACCCTTCAGCTATGCACGCATATGCACATACAACATACATGTATTGTCCATCACGACTACGTATACGGCATTCATCTACGTGCAGGACCTAACTAGACTAAGTCATATTGCGACGTCGAGGGATGGGTGACCCCGTGCAGCCTCCGTTGCCTTTGCATCGACGGCGTGGCTACTGGCTACTTCCCCCCACAATGCCATCATCTTCTGGCCCTGTCTGGCTGGCATTCAGACCCAATTGGGCCTCTTGGACACCAATACGAAGTCGAGTTCTTCTCAGGTCGGCTCAACAGGGCCAAGTGGCTTTGCTTGGCCGTCTATCCATTTACACCAGGTAGTTATATGTAGGTATCTCCTCTCGGGCCTTCAGGCTACCTTCCTTGGAATACAACACATCGTACTTATTATATTCACATCCACCATCAAGGAGAGGCCGTCCATCTTCCATTTTTATCTCTATTTTATTACTTTTTAATGAATGAAAAGATACGCGCAGAGAAGCCGGTCCAAGGGCACAGCAACATGCCGTCACATCCCCGGCCGACCCTTGCTCCTCGTCCATGTTGTCACCAGTGGCCGCAGTTGGGGTGCTTAGGCTGAAACGGATACCGAATACCTACAGCTGTGTGCTACTATTACGGCATCATGTACAACAACTAGAGAGAAGCTGCAGCGCAACCTGGAGCGCAACCTGGAGCTGCATGCCGCTCATGGTTGGCTACCATGACTTGGACGGAAGCCGCCGGAATTTTTCAAGAAGCCTTTGTTCAACCCTGCTACGCCCGGCTTCTATGGCCTCTTGACCGATCATCTTTAAGCCACGACCTTTTTTTCGTCACCGACAAGCGCTGCACACGACGCTTGCTAACTTTTTCTCTCGCCGTCTCTCCTATCGTGACCTGGTTTGCTGGCCTGCCCGTTTGGCGACGAGTACCATAATATGTGTAGTTGGTTCCGTTGTAGAGGCCGCCGTCGGAGAAATCTCGCCAATTTAGACAATTGTTCACAACTGTAGTAACGGTCATGTTCGAGTCGTGGTCGTGAGAAATCGGGCAAAGTCGGGCAAGCTGACGGACGGGAACGTAGAAGCGTATGTATGTATTTGTTGGCTTACACTATGGAGCGTCGTAGTGCAGACGACCCCAGATCGGGTCCATGACGCAGAGGTGCGAGCCCGTCAGCCGTCCAATGCTCTCTGGTTGTACTCGTCAGAACAAGCAAGCTAGGCGCAAGGCTTTGGAGAAAAGCGCCAGCCCATGCGTGGATTCGCTGCCGTGCCGCAAATCTGCAGTCATCAGTCTTGCTACGCGCTAGATACACCAAAGTCCTGTCGTTATGCTGTGGGTAGCCCGAAAGGATCGTGGTCCACTCCGAGCCAGACGTCGACAGCCACTCAACGGCGCCTCGCGGGGACCGCCTCACTTTGGGGGATTGGGAGATTGGAGATGGGGACAACGCATCGCACCCTGCCCCTTGCCTTGGCTAGTTTAGGCCACCGCGGTACCGTCCCCGGATTCGCTGGACCCAGACCAACAGGGACTAGGCCCCGTAACCCCCGTCTATGGCCGTGTCATGCAGCTTCCGTCGAAGAAAGACGGTGGCCACGAGGTTTCTCCTTGCAGGCTCTGCCTCCTTCGTTGGATGAATGCTATTCGTCGCTGTGTTGCAGAGCGTCGTGGAATATTGCTCGACCGAGGCCCGGAGAATTTCGATAGGCCCTCGAATATAGCCATTGCCGTTTGACGATCTTTTGCACATTGCTCCAGTCTAGGTCTTACAGGTTGCATGCGACACTGGTAAGACGAATTGCCAGCGGATACTCTTCTTTCGGTTTCAGGCATCAACGAATCTAATTGCTTGGGCAAATGCCTATGGCGCATTTGTTGGTGGCATGGCTGGCATTTCCATTCATGCTCGTTCTGAATCCCAAGTACAAATCTGCATCCATAAGCTCTTCTTTCCTTACACCAGCATGGAGGGGTATGCAGACAATTCCGACGCACGGTTTCTCAATGATCTACCAACTGTACGGTGCTTATATCCACCACTCAGTTCGGTGGTATCGGGGCTACCCAAGGGCTCTACGCACCACGGCGGCGTGCGCCTCTGTAAAGGTATGCGGGACCGTAAGATTCCTATTCGGGGCAAGCTACACCTCCCTCACGAATGCATGCATGAATGAATACACAAGCATGCTACTCTGTGCATGTAGAGAGTCATAGTCGCAGTGCTAATCGTGGCTTCGCGCCATCGAGACATGGCACACCACCTTTTCGTTTCCCTCTTACCTCTTCTGCACCTTGGCCGCATGGAAGCGTTGGAAGGCGGTTCGATAGCCCATGCATTCCGGTTGGAAAATATGGGACGCCGTCCATAAACGATCAACGCAACTAATCTCGTCAGTAGTGAGGGTGTGTGGTGACCTGACTGGACTCTGGCGCTATACACGTGTATACGACGGTGTCAATGTACCAAACCACCATTCGGAACTGCTAGCGTGTTTGCATGGTGCTTGCAAGGGTCCCGGCAACACCCACCCCTCCCTCCAGCTGACCAAGTTCCAAAGCCAAGAGAAACTGATCTGAGCTGTCGTAAATTAGATACAAGATCCAGTGGCAGACGTGACGGGCCTGCATATCTGGCCCACTGCCACGCATGCGCCAAAGCCTCATCGTCGACTGACTGGTGGTACTTAACGCGCCTTCTTCTCGTCGAGGCCATCACCATTGTCTCGCCTGAAGTAGATGCCCGTGTTTCTTCTTCCTCATCCTTTCATCCCGCCGATCCATCCATTCACACCCACAGGGATTCGTCATTTGTGTTCGGAAACCCACACAGACAGGAACAACTAATCCTGCCATCGCTGTCCTTATCCACTATCCCCAGAATTTTCAAAGCAGGGCTACTTCGAAGTTTGTGGAAACGGTACCGCAGAAGAGTGAAAGTGAAGCGACGATAACTCTCGTTTGACTGGCGTCCCCATCTGAAACTGAATAAGGTGACCTGAACGGCGTAATGAACCAACTTCCAAACTCGGAGCAGCTAGTGATTGAACACTTGCGAGCTCAGCTCAGAAGCAAAGAGGAGGACCTCGAGATAGCGAGACAACAGATATATCAGTTGCAGAGCTCGACCTGCCAGCCACCATCGATCCATTTCGATGCACATGGTGACACTCAACCATCTGTCGTACCCGTAAGCTCATCAGGGAGCACGTCGATAGCTCGCACTGCTAGCAGAAAGTCACATAATCGGCATCATGTTAACCCGCGAACCTCAGTAAGAGATGCTCTATTGTCACTACGTGTCGCGTCCTATTCGTTTGATTGTCAATGCTGATGAGCTGTAGCATCCGTACCAAAATGGGGACGAGCCTCACCATCACGCCGTGAAACGACCACGTACCATGTCCCAGCAGACCCCTTCATCGCAGAAAATGGATCGCGCTGCTTCAAATTTGTCTACGAGGTCTGCTGGGCCCTTCACCGGTAGTTCGCCTGTTTCGCCGCCCCCGACGTTCCAGGCGGCCGGCTTGCACGCGAAACACGCAGAGCAAGGCAACTATCTAAGTCACGACAACCTGATGGCCTCCCAGACTTTCGCCAGTTTAATACAACAGATCCCAGTTGATAAACAGCGGCATAAGTTGTCCACCCTTTCGGAAATGGGACCCTTCCCTGCCACAACAGGTGTTTTGGTTGACCCCGCCGTCTGGTTGGCAGCCCACGAAGACCCTTTACCTGATCTTGTGATCAATCGAAGCGACATTGATGTCTGCAATCTGAACATGAGTGTCTCGGTCTGTGAATCAATGACGTCTGGCCCTACATGGGATAATAACACCGCTCCCATGACGCGACAAAACAGCCAGTTCGATAATCATTCTGTCGAGGGAGGAGTACGCATGATGAATGTCGGCTCCCAGACGTCGCAGGGCGTCTTTTTCCCCGAGAATTCGCAACAAATTATTGAATATGGCGATTCATCGTCGTTTCTAGGAAAACAGCCCTCTCACGAGCACGCCCTCTTCGCGGTTGGGTCAAACTTGGCATCGCTTGCGGGACAATACGCTTCCACAGCGCCTAATGAAGCGCTATTTGCGTCGTCAGACATGGAACGATCACTCTCGAGCACGAGCACTGCCAGTGCCAGGTCGATGTCCTCGTCTCTCAGCGCCCGCGCAAAGGACACCTTGGCGAGGCAAAACCATCGCGCCCAGATTGCACCACTCAAGCCGAAGCCATCCGTCGACGAGAACAAGCCCGAGCCACCCTCGGATGAGAAAAACGATGGCAAAGCCGTTATTGCGAAAACCAAGTATATACGGCCGAGACAACCTAAAGTGTTCTGTGACCTGTGTGATGAGCATAGGGAAGGATTTAGGGGCGAACATGAACTCCGTCGCCATAAAGATGCCAAGCATCAAATGCTTGTCAAGAAATTCATTTGTGTCGACCCTCAGGAGCTTGGTCTGCCTATCAATGTCCAGGTCGTAAACCCGCTGTCCAAATGCAAGGCCTGTAAGGCGCAGAAAAAGTACGGGGCCTACTACAATGCAGCGGCCCATCTCAGACGTACACACTTCAAGGAGAAGCCTTCGCGGTCGAAGAACAAGAACTCGGGCGTGAATGGCGGTGATGACGACAAGCGCGGCGGCAAGGGTGGTGGAGACTGGCCTTCCATGCATGAGCTCAAGAACTGGATGCGAGAGATATACGTGCGGCAAGACGAGCAGCGACCCAAGGAGGACGACGATGTGGACGATGACATGGACAATGCCCAATCCTTCTTTGGTGATGCCGAGGTAAACCCC
Organism: Xylaria acuta; assembly: GCA_022495125.1. Taxonomy (NCBI): domain Eukaryota; kingdom Fungi; phylum Ascomycota; class Sordariomycetes; order Xylariales; family Xylariaceae; genus Xylaria; species Xylaria acuta. The sequence continues at coordinate 134,314 of MU383122.1, read as the reverse complement.
AACGTCGCCGGAAGCTCTTCGGGCTTTGCTTCGACTAGCATGACCAATGTTGATTACGGCTTTGCGAGCCCATTGACGATCAACACAATCAACACGGACATGGCGTATATGACCGCGATGCCCCTCTCCTCGGCGGATTTTACCTTTAACAGCCCTACCAATATGCCACTCGCCTTCAATGCAGACGTGACGGCCTACTCGGCCATAGATCATATGAACCCGTTAGGCTCAACCGTGTCTTCATCTGCAACGGTGACGCCTCTCACCGCCTTCAACGAACAGCACCACTTTGACAATGTTGGCTTTCAGTATGCTGCCTAGCTCCACGTACGGTGCCTAGACCCACGATGCTCCTTGTAGCAATTCCATCATGCGACAAAGACAAGACCCTGCCACCACCAAAAGAAGAAGAAATGATAAACAAAATAAAGAAAAGGGAAGAAAAAGACATTTCCCTATATTCGCATTCTTCATGGCCCCGTCACGCGCGACAGAGCTTACTCAGAGCCTCATGACGCCCAATGACGTATTTCGTCTTGGGAGCACCGTGGACGCCTCGCATGTCCATAATCTTGCTCCCATTTCCGCTTTAAGATTTCCTTTTCAGTATCACGGCTCTTTCCCATTACATTTTAATTTGCATTTCTGGGTATATTATACGCGGCACTCATCGGCACTCAATTTAATCCAACCTCAACCTACAGAAGTTGAAAAACAAGAAAAAGAAACAAAAAAAGGAGTCAATCGGGTTGGATTGTGAGGCTACGTTTGATGGGCCCAGCCACCCCGGCTATTCCTCCCCAATCAATACTAGGGCGGAAGCTGGCCGCGAGCAGTAATCTATCTGTACAAAATTCGAACGTTTTACGCGCCTCACGGAGCCTGGTTTCGGTGTCAAGACATCACACAGGCCTGAGGTCGGGCGTGTTATGAATTGGTTGAACTTCTCCTTAGGCGGAAATTGGCGTTCTCAGCACTACACATACTATTGGGATCTGGTTTTGGATTCATTACACTTCATGATGAGATAGGTTCTCACGGAGGAGGGGAAACAAACTTATTTGGATGGGATGCACAGTTGGCGTCATTTAGGAAATATTCATGGCGTGGCGTTGAATGAGGAACATGGGCATGCTACATGTAGACTGGCTTGGTTTTGCTTCAGAGCGTGGAGTTACGGTTGAGTTGTCCATCTGAAAGAAAGAGACCGGGCTGGCTTGGCTGGGAGATGAACGGCCGAGCCGATGAAAGGTGAGCAGCGAACGAGCTGATCACACACACACACACACAGAGAGAGAGAGTGTGTGTGTTATGAGGTCCTGGATGGGATGATGTATAATGCATTATTATTATAATAGAGTGATGACTCCCGTCACGGACTGGAAGTTGTCGAAGGGTGGATGTCAATCCAGCTGTGAACAGTACAGTACGCCTCTCGCCCATTATGAATTTCGTTGATCCGTCTCGCTTGTCTTGCCTATCGTGACTTGTACTAGCTAAGTACGTACGCATTGGAAGGCTCGTCCTACCTACCTAGGCATTCATCCGAGGATTTCCAGCTATTCAATAATCGGTATCGCAGCCGGAGCCCGGCTGGTGAGCTTCTCCGATCTGACAGGTATCCTTGAGGGGCAGGCATACTACGTAGATAATTCTAGAAGGCAGTGTGAGACCAGCAATTATTCTCCTGGTAGTTAGCTAGCTAGCTTCTGTAGGTACTTAAGCTTAAATGTATGTTATGCCCTTACCCGCCGCGATGCCCGAAGGGTTGAACCTGTATCACATCGATCTGTATCTCGCCATACAGTGCTATCGTAGAGAAGAGGGGAAGTAAGATTTAAGCCATTTGTACAGTACAGTAGTAGTGTTACTCCCCAATCATGAATGCCAATTCGCTGCAGTACCCTCCCTACTTTACTTTGGGTAAGGAAGTAAGTAGGTAGATAGGTAGGCTAGCTACAGTACATACTTACCTACCTAGCATCATTCGAGCTTGTCACTAACATGCGCATCTATCTACCTTGTTCGATCCCAATCGCGATAACTTACAATGACTGACTGATTGGCTGGCTAGGTTAGTGGTTCAGACCCTCGTCCCGGCCTGTGTCGTTGTTGTTGCTGCGACCATCACAGCACTCGTCACCAAATCTCAAATCAAAGTCAAAGAATTACTATTACATATGTACTCTACACATCTAGTCTAGTTTAATTCTATAAATCTAGGAAGAGAAGAAAAAAACCCGTGGACTTAAACACTTTATTCCATTCGATCTCCCGTTTGTAGAGAAGGGCAGCGCACCAGTCGATTGAAAACGTAGTTGTAGATAGGGAGGGCGTATGAACAAGTCCCTTCTTTACTTCGGGGACCCAACTTTCCTCCTCTCGGCCCGAGTTCTTAGGAATTGCTCTGCTGCATCCAGACACACTGTTGAGTCTAGTTAGTTCCTAGTCTATAAAGTAAAGATGAATGGGGATAGGTTGAAATTGGCAATCAATTCAAAAGCATAGAGAGGAAAATGATAAAGTCAAGACGAGGTGAAAGAAAAGACAAGAGGCCGGGGGGTAGAAGTGGGGACTCACACTTCCTAATACTAGGCGCATCAAGAATCTTTAACAGCGCAAAATCGCGGCCGAGATGTGTCGTGAACCACCTGAGAATCTCGACGGCGGTGATAGAATCAAGACCCAGGTCGAGTAGACTGCACCGGCGATCGATCGTCGCGCCCTCCGGTAGGCCTAGGAGTGTCCGCAGCCGCTGCTCAAGCGCAGCGCCGATGGCGTCCGCTACGGCTGCCGGATCAACATGACCCGCTAACTCCTCCTGGAAACTACTACTCTTCAGCTTCCGCTCCTCGGTTTCCTCCGCTTCTCCATTCCGTTGAGCGAAATGCCCGAACCGCGGGTCGAGCTGCCAGTGTAGCGGATTGGGCGCGTCGCGACGATACCGGCGCAGTCCCGTGGTAATCTCCCCAGGGCCGTCTCCCCCCGGGCGACCAGTGACGATGGCCTCGAGGAACATGTGGTGCAAATCCCGCTCCGAGATTGGTGGATACCCCTCCCTTTCGAGGCCACCGTACAGCTCCTCGCGCTCGCGGTGCAGGAACCCCAGACCATAGATAACCCCAATATTCAGCGCGGAGCCCGGAAGCCCGCGGCGCCGGCGGGATGCGGCAAGCCCGTTCATGTACGAGTTCGCGGCCGCGTAGTTGGACTGCCCCGCGTGGCCGCCTACGGCCGCGAAGGAGGACGTCAGGATGAAGAAGTCGAGCCCCGGCTCCTCGCCGAAGATGGTACCGAGGTTCGACGACCCCACCGTCTTAGGCGCGAGCACACGCTGCCACGTCGATAGGCTCATCTCTGCGAAGACGCGATCCTCGAGGACCATGGCCCCGTTCACGACGCCACCGACGACGCGCGGCGTCGTTTTGGATACCTTCTGTTTTAGTGATATGAGGCTTTCGAGGCTCGTCACGTCGGCACGCTCGATGCAGATGTTCGCATCGTAGGCGTTGTTCAGTTCGGCGACCCAGTGTGGCGAGGTAGTGGTCGGGTTCCGGCTGGCGAGCACGATGTGACATGCCCCGCGGTCGAGGAAGAGCCGGCACAGACTGTGTCCAAAGTCGCGCGTCAGGCCGAAGAGAAAGTACGTCTTGTCCGGGAAGAGGAGTTGCTCGTCGGTCGTGTGGCTGATCCGCTGCACCGCACCGGTATCGAGCCTCCAATTGACGATATGGAAAAGGGGTGTGGGACCGGATCGGGACTGCAGCTCGCTGAGCGATACTGTGGAGATAGGCTTGGGGGTTGTGGGTGTGCTTTTCACGGCTAGTGATGTTGCTTGTTTCCAGAGGGACTGGATCATGGGATCGCCTTCCCCGCGCATACGGGCTTCGGAACCGAACAGGAGTCCGGGATCGACGATGCGCCAGCGCGGGACCGATGCCATGATTCCCCGGGCGAGCTCATGGCCTTCCGACAGGAAGTTGAAGATGCTTCCATCTTGTGGGAGGACCCGTCTTAAATCTTTGATGGGGGTTCGCGGATGTGGGCGGAGCAGAGTATAGCGTCCGGGGTCGCCCGCTGCTATGTCGGCGTATGGCGACGGTTCTGTTCCAAATAATTCGGTTTGTTAGCTTTTCTCACTGTGATATACACGGACAAGTGGGAATTGTCGAGCTGATGGGGAGGGGACAACTTACCAGCTTCATCGTAGCACGATTCTATGATGGTGACTTTGGGACTTGAAGGTGATCTCAGAGCCGCGATGTCCACGAGACATCTAGCTAACTCGAAATCGGGTGCGACAAGGATGAGCCGCTCGCTATTACCGGCCATAGACACTCTCGTCAGAGCCGCGATGTATCGAACGAGTTGGTGCAGCACCGTTAGGCTCGGGGACGTGTCTCCCTGCAACGCGACGGCCTGCTCAGCCGGACAAGTGACGTAAGACGAATTCACGCCCGACAAGGCGACCATGCGCTCCTCTGTCTTCCACTTCCGTCCCACGCACACGTACCTGGATATATTCTCGCCCAGCTTCAGCGGTAGTGCGGAGCTGTACTCCACTTGGATCATCACGTTGCCTGGCGGCGGTTCACAGATGTCGTGCTGTCTGTCTTTGAGTTCGAAGCGGAAAGAGCTGGGCGAGACTTCCTCTGGAATGAGCTCAACGCACTGTAGGAGGGTGCTGACGGGTCTCGTGACGACGCGGCGCAAAGCGTTAACCCTGTCGTTGCCGTGCTTCCATGGCATCACGCGGGGGATCAGCCGTCGCCCGTTCTCGATGTGGATCTCGGGTTCCGGCCTCCACAGGGAACTGCCACCCGCGTCCATGTCGCCGGAAGCTAGCTGAGAGAAGATCGTGGCAATCGTCTTTGCGGGCGGTTCAGTGTCGGCCGGGTCCAGGTCCAGCACTTGCAGCTTGAGGTCAGCCACCTCGGCCGCGATGGTGCGGAGAAATCCGAAGCTGGCTGCGTGCTCGGGGTTGCCGCTGCGCGCATCGCGGGTCATCCAGAGCACACTCAGGGACGGCCGGAGAAGAGTGCGCAGTTGGCTCATCCTGTGCCCCGTCATGTTTGACATGAGCGGTTCCTCGAGATCGGCTAACATGATGGCAGCAGTGCACGTCTTTAGATCCTGCGTCGTCGCGTCGTCGAGGGAGCGACAGATTGTTTCACCGCAGTGAGGAGAGAGTTGGTCTCGTAGGCTGGAGACTAGCTGATCGTCGCTTTTCCCAGAGGGGCCTTGGATCAAGAGGAGTGTATCAGTTATGGTGCCGCTGGCCGTAGCCTTAGATAGAATGCTGGGTTCACGGAACCGGCGCACGAGAACGGAACCGGCCGGGTAGGGCTGGTTGGAGTTCCGGGCCTCCTGGGTGAAGCCGCAGGCATCGAGAGTATCCTGCCAGTGTGGTGGCGTCGTAGGATGATCAGCAAGCGTTCTCGACTGCGCACCGAATACAGTGTTGTGCGGATCTACTAGGACAAGGAAAGCTCCGGGCTTCATGAGCTCGCTGATGTTCTTCAGAGCTCTAGTTCGGTCGCCGTTACCCAACAAGGCGGTTGGGAGTATTGCAAGATCCAGCGAGACTTCGGACCCGATCTGAGCCGCTAGCTTTTCATTGACGTTGATATCCCGCTCATGGACCCTCGCGGCGGATTGTGTGATTCGATCGTGACCTGCAGAGGATGGGTGTACTTCGTTTCTGCTGACAGTGAGAGACTGGAAGGAGTCGCCAATGGCAGCCAGTACAGATCGATCAAGCCCAGTCTGCGCTGTGGCGAGGTGCAGAATATTCATCCATGGATATCGATGTGCGATCTGCTTCACAATGCGGCCAACATGGTTTCGGAAAATGGAAACTTGGCGCGCCTCTTCCTCGATGAGCGGCAGCAACTCAGAGAGGCGGGTTGGGTCTAGTTTGCCCGCGCTCCTGATAGAATCCAAATAGTCGGTATGCTTAGAGTTGCGAATCATTTCGTTAATTATCTCATGGGTGTCACTTCCGGTGTCTACATGGCGAGTGTCAGAGACAAGGTGATTGTTGTCAAGATAGAAAGAAGCGATTCGACGACAACTCTCGACCAAAAGGGTATCATCACCATCTGGGACAGCATTGCCACAGCTAGCAATCTCATCCGTCGGATCAACGTCCATCACTGTATGGAGGTATAATTCCACGTCATCCCTCGGGCTAGTGTGGGCCCAGGCGCGAACGACGAGCCCTTCGACTTGTATCTCTGCTTCCCCAGCCTCGTTGAAGATGGCAATATCAACAGCAACGGAGGCCTTAGATGCGCCGACCGGCGGTGTGCAACGAGCAATGCGTGTATCGACGGTCAGTGTAGCCTTAGGGTCGGCCGCGGTGTCTCCCTCCAGTACGGCAAGGTTGAATTGTATCCCACCGATCTTCGTCGGCAAGAAAGATGTCCAGAGCGACCTATTGAGCTGTTAGTTCATATCATCATAATAGATTGTATCGTTTTTAACTCACCCGTCGCCCGGGGCAGCATAAGACAGGAAGGCCGGTTGAAAACAAGCGTCAAGCGTTGCTGGGCTGATCTGCAGCGTAGTAGTCTCGTCGGCGTGCAGCCGGCTCAGCGTCGCGCAGCAGTACTCGTAGTGACGACGAACGGAAGTCAGGGCCTTGAAGGGGCCCGTGTATTCCAGGCCAATCGCCTCCATCATCTTATAAAAAGCCTCCGGGTCAGCAGGCAACGTCTCGGATAGAGGGGGTTGTCTATGCGGTAAGGCACTCATGGAAGGCTTCCCCAGAACAATGCGCATCGAGCCACTGGCGTGTTTCTTCATATTATGTGTGCTATTAGCACCAGTGTCGGCAGGACACGAACATAAATCGAAGGTAGCGTCAATGGTTGGGCTACTTTTGTCGCTTGGCGAAATCCTGAGGCAAAAGACGGTTTCGACACCCGGGCTATCGTGGTCAATGGCAATGCCACTGAAAATATCAACGTCGCGAAGTTCAACCAGCGATGCCGGTCGGCCAGCGAGGAGGTATCGTGCCACGTCCAGTGCCATGACACAATAGGCTGAGGCGGGCAACAATGCTTGATTCTGGAACTTGTGGCCCGCCAGCCACGGGATCTGGTCCAGCTTCAAAATGTTTCTCCATTTCATCTCGTACATGCTGTCCTCACGGCTCCGAACGCCCAGAAGCTCATGGGGCGCCTCCGCCCGGGACTGGTATTGGCGCGAGATTCGTGACTCTCGCCAATAGTCGATAGAGTGATCGAAAGGATAAGACGGAAGGTTGAAGAGTCGCGAGTGAAGCAAGTTCGGCACGGAGCACTGTTCGATATAGCTGCGCAAGTCAATCGAGGTGCTCCCGAATCTGGACCACATGAACCCAAGGAACTCGGAAACCGACCGCCCGTTGTCCCCCGATCTGTTCAAGGGACAGGAGTACGGAATAAGACGATCGGGGTCGTGAGCCATGGCAATCTGCGTGAAAGGACCCTGCAGCGCTGGGTGAGGACCAATCTCTAGAGCGCAGTCGAATTCGTCACCGGATTGAGACAGGGCATATTCCACGGCACCGCGGAACTGTACTTGGTTGACCATGTTGTCTGCCCAGTATTGGCAGTCCAGATCTTTTGCTCCGGTCAGAGGACGGCCCTTCACGCTCGAGATCCAGATGGTTCCGTTTCCTTCCGGGACAGGCGAAACGCCATGTTCTCGCATAGCACTGACATACTGAACCGCGGGCTTCGTCATGTGCTGTGAATGGTAGGCCGTGTCCACACGCAACATCTTCGGGGACTTCTGATTGTTGGCCAGCTGCTCATAAGCCAGATGGATGACGTCAAGGTCTCCAGAGAGCGTCACACTGGTCGGGCTGTTACTTGCTGCGATGCAGATGCGACCACCGAACAAAGGGTCATTGCAAAAGCCCAGAGCCTCGCTTTCGGACATGTTAGCTGCCATCATGCCGCCCTCCTGGTCATCTGCACCACCGGCAAGATGCGCCACCATGCCTCGGTAATAAGAGACGACGACGGCGCCTTGTGCGGAGAGTCTACCGGCGGCGTAGGCGGCGGCAATCTCTCCCGAAGAATGGCCGATGACGGTATGGAAGTCGATGCCGATGCTTCGCAGGAAGTCGACCAGCGCAATCTGTACGGCTGTGCACAGGGGCTGCGACACGGCTGCGTCGTGGATGCGCGATGCGCCTTGGCCAGCCAGGATCTGCTCCTCCAGCGTCCAGGAGCACGGATGGGGGCAGGTCTTGAGAACGGCGTCGAGCTTGCGGATGGTGTCGCGGTAAACGCTGTTGTGCTGCAAGAGCCATCCGGACATAGTCGGCCATTGCGCACCTTGGCCTGTGAAGATGCCCAGGATTCGCAGAGGCGACTTCGTAGAGATGGACCGGCCGTAGGGTTCGCGGGGAATTGTCGACTTGTTCGCGACGAGGAGGGAGTCCAGAGCCTGCAGAGCCTCGGCCTTAGTAGACGCAGAAATGGCGACTCGATATGGGAGATCCGAGCGGCGGGAGTACTGATGCCATGCCAGCTCGAGAAGGTCGGCTTCGTTGTTGCTGAGATATGTGTGGTAGCATTGGACAACATCGCGCAGGGACTTGGGAGAGGCCGCGGAGATGACGAGGGGCAGTTGAAAACGGAAGGGGCTGCTGGTTGTCTGCTCAGCGCTGCACCTGCCATTGCCATTGCCATTGCCATTGCCATTGCCATTGCCATTGCCATTGCCATTGCCATTACCAGTCGGACGTGGCTGCGCTGCCAAGACCCCGGTGGCTTCGCCCGACCGGGACCGGGACCGGGACCGGGACCGGGGCCGGGCGGCGGGGGCTGCGCCGTGGACTGCGGGGGTGTAGGCCTCGATGATGGCGTGTGCATTGGCCCCTCCGAACCCGAACGAGTTGACGCTGGCTCTCCGAGGCTCTCCGGGCGGGGGATCGGGCCAGGGCATCGTGGCAGTGGGGATCTGGAGATGCGTGTAGAACGGTGCTACCTTCGGGTTCAACTTCTCGAAATGCAGATTCGGCGGTATAAGCCCATGCTTCAGACTCCAGACCACCTTGAGCACGCCAGCGAGGCCGGCCGTGGCCTCCGTATGTCCAACCACCGTCTTGATGGACCCGACCAGCAGCTTGTTGTCGGGGCGAGACGACGGCTGCGTGTTGTCTCGGCCACGACCAGAATGGCCGAAGAAAGCATCATGGATCGCAGCAGCTTCCCGGGGGTCGCCGGCTTGGGTTCCTGTGCCGTGGGCTTCGAAGTACTGGCATTGGTGCAAGGGATTGCTGGGATCGAGACCAGCCCGTCTGTAGGTGCTCCGGATGAGCGCCGCTTGAGCTTCCGGGTTCGGTTCCGTGATTTGGGCCGTCTTGCCGTCGGCGTTGGCGCCGATTTCGCGAATGACAGCTTCGATTTGGTCGCCATCGGCGATAGCGAGAGACAGCGGTTTCACAACGAGGGCGGCGAGGCCTTCGCCACGGGCGTAGCCGTCGGCCCTGGTATCCCACATGTGGCATTTTCCCGCAGGGCTCAGCAGGCCGAGGGCGGACTCGACGATGAATTGGTCTGGCGTGAGCATCAAGTTGGCGCCCGTCACACATGCCATGGTGCAGTGACCGTTGCGCAGATGCTGCATGGCCAGATGCAATGCGACGAGGCCGGAACTGCATGCCGTGTCGACGCTCAGAGAAGGGCCCCGAAAGTTGAAGAAGTAGGAGATCCGGTTAGCTATGATGGACCGTGAGTTGCCAATCGGAAAATACTCCGAAGAAACGAGCTGGTCCCGCGCCGAGAGAGTCTCGTAGTCATTAGTCATGCATCCTGCGAAGACGCCGACTTCCTTGCCGCTGTACTGGCCAAGAGGGAAGCCGGCGGCCTCCAGAGCCTCGTAGACAACCTCGAGCAAGAGACGCTGCTGCGGGTCCAGGGCTTCGGCTTCTTTAGGGTTGATATGGAAGAAAGCCGCGTCAAAAGAGGCAGGGTTTATGTTCAGCCAATATGCCTTGATAGAATTGGTTGTGCCGTGGTGCTTGGCATCGTGGTGATAGAAGCCCTTGGCACTGAATCTCTCAGGGGGAACTTCGCGTGAGAGGTCATGAGGCTTGCGTAGAAGGTCCCAAAGCTTAGAAGGCGAAGTCACGTCGCCAGGGAAGCGACAGCTGCTTCCAACGATGGCAATGGGCTCCGAGGGATTCGATATATATGCCATGCTGAGCTGGCAGAGGGGGTAACTTAGAGAATTGGATGTTTCAAACGGGGGTTTTGGATGCCAACTGTAGACAGGATTGCAATGGTATGTTTGAAGAGTAAGTTGAGGATGAAGGAATGATTGAAGGTCAGAAAGAATTTAAATCTCCCAAGAATAATTAAATATGATCGTGGGAGTTGAGGCGTGGGTCTGGGTATTGGCAAGTGTAGGTAATGGGATGCCCAGCCAGCAATTCAGCTGTGCGGCACAGGTGATGTACCTAGGGGTAGGGGAGGGAACTGAGAAAGGTGCCGAGAGGGAATGGAGGTAATGTACCCTTTAGGGTTGAAGGGGTTTGTGCCCTGATGTCATCGTCGAGGTAGTCGGCGTTGTCGAGCACCATTTTGATTTGTGGCTATGCGCCGAGCCCCCGTCCTACTGATTGTCCTAAGACTCAAGTCAAATTCCGGTTATCTGGCAGTGGAGGGACTGGATAAGAGGGAATAGCAATGCCGAGCCATTGTGCTATTTGAGGAAACAGTCAATTGGGATACAAAGACATCGGCGTTAGGGCTACGAAGTACTCGCCCTCCATAAGCTATTTCAACGAACAACAAATAACTCCTTGGTCTTAGAACAGTATCTATGCTTGAGTTTCTTGACAGTTACATCGACTGGGGCCCTGGCTGTGGCGAGCTTTGAAGCTGCTAGCAACGTTTTAATCTCAAAACGTGTTCATCTGCTGTATAACAACTGATTACACGATCTTGCATGAGACAATTGGTTAGCCGGTCGAGTGAATACAACACAGTCTAACCAGTAGTGGCGGGCATTTCGGGAAGCCCTACGTGTGAATCACCTGTGTGTCATTCATTATCACAACTCAGATGCGAATTTTCCATGCCTAAACCGTGATGTTGTTAATTACCATTTGATATTATATTCCATTTGTACCACAAGATATGAAAGGAGTGTCTGTGAGCTCACGGGCATGTATCTCACACTAACAATGAGGTTGTGAACAGCTAATACCAGTTCTGATTTCCATGCAGGAAACAGCTCGAATGGAAGTTATTTCAAATTCAAACACTAGGCGTGCAATCTGTGCAAATTGGTTATTCGCACTACTGCGTCCCTTGACAGCTGTAAAGACTGGGCGGTAAGACGTATGATTATGTTGTGGATGTCTTGAAGCCGTGAATACACCAATGAAGCAACCGTCGGATCCACCTGATAAAATGCGAGCGTGCTAGAGTTTGCTACTGTGTTTAAACTGGAGGCAAACCGCTGGGACAAATGAAACACCTCCTCGATGGACAGTCGTGGCGGATAAGTCCCATCAACCCCCCAGCGGACTGCACTTGTATCACTGCACGTGGTGTCTGTCTGCAACGCCTTCCAAGCATCGTGTGCCCGATTCACTTCAGATAAATATCCTAGGAGGGTCTCTTTGAAGTACTCTGGGCATATCGTGTCTTGAAACTGATTGTAATTTAAGCTGGAATGGGACGGGCAGAGCTCTGGATATCTTGGTCCTACCTCAGCTGCAAAGGGCGTTTGCTGAAAGTCCTCGTAGTTTAGAAAGCTGGGAGGGCAAGTGTTGTAGGATTTGTAGACTTCTTCGCCCTGGAACTTTGGGAAGCCTGGTCCTGAGCTACATTGGCTCGGAAGACTTATCATGTCTTTGTTGACTTGAGGCTCGTTGAAGGGGCTCGCTGTGGTGAGAGCTTGCTCTGATTGAGACATAGAGTCGCACGGCAGTCGACCCCGATGAGGTGGGAGCAGTGTTTCTCTCGTGGCTAAGTCGTGTTAGACCCGGTCGAAGGTAGTGTAAGTAGCAGATCTCTCGAAGATATAACGAACCTTTAAGAGGGCCGGGCCGAATTTGATGTAGTTTGCCCCGATTCCTAGGTTCACGCCCGCCGCAAGCTCTCTTCTTACGGTGGCGAAGGGAAGGGCTGGACGTACATGGCCGGTTTGCCTTCAAGCATCGCTCGCATTGCCCCTCGATCATTCGTCGACAGGCCAACTTGAGGTCGTGACATCGGTCACAGGCTTTTCGGTTCGGTAGGGCCATTGTCATGAATATTTTCTGGGGATTTTCCTCTTCAGTTGTTCAAAGGTTGCCTTTGGCGATGAATCTAGAAATCTCGCATGTTAGCGCTAGTTCTTCAGTAGTTTTTATGTGCAACTCACCTTGAGCAACTCACTTTGCTTCCTAGTAGAGGTCTGGCCAGGTTAGCTACCAAAAAAACCTGGGGATGATTACTAACGCCGAGCACTGCTGCTTGTTATAATCAATCATGGCTCGTAGTAAGCTCGTGTATTGAGTTGAGTTATTTGTAAGTGTCTCAAACGACCCGTCTGTGTGTTATTACGCTGTTTACACCTAACATGGCAGAAAGGACAAACTTTTCTGAGAAAGCAAGGTTTCAAAGACACCATAGTATTTTGTAGTATGAGACGAACGCAAGGTAACCTAGAGTACCCTGTCTATTCTGGAGGCAGTATCTCAAATACAGATTGTCCGGAGGACACGATTGCTTTGAATGGATTCCCGCTCTTTTAGGTAGTAAATCACGTATACAATTGCAGATAGTTCTTTAGCTTTCTAGCTGCATTGTATTCCAGCGGGAGTTGATTCTGTACATTATCGACACCGGAGAGCGCCTGGAGGTAAGGATATCTGAGAATAGGTTACTTGCCGCAACCGGTGGCGAACGCTAGTCTACTCTGTTCTTTCATCATTCGAAGTTGTAGTAGGTAGAGTCGATTGGCTGAAGTCTATGAATGCTGCATGATAGATAATGCTCGAGCAAAAAAACCCACTGCGCTTATGTCTACTGCTGCTGCTTCTGTAACAGTATCACGGGCATGGGTGGTCTACCAGATCTCAGACGATGGTTCTGCGGTGTTGGATCAGAGACACCGGGTATCTGGATCATATTGTGGCAGATCCAGGTACGATCGTTCAGGTTCCCGAGTTCGCCTCGGATGGGCAACACAAACGGCTGGGAATGATGTCAGCCTGTGTGGGGAGGCCGCTTGCCAGAAACACAGATCCCGGGATCCCGTAAATACAAGGTATGGAGGGCTTGAAATGTCTATAGTAGATGTGCATCCAAGGTTGCCTCCTGGCAACAATTGAGAGTGCGGGATACCTTGAACCGATGACGTGTCACAGCGCCAGTGTCGTACTACACGATTTGAGGTGCTTTTCTACCGATTTGCAGCACATTGAGACATACACCGAGAGATCTAGGGAGGGCCTAGGTATGGCGGCCTCGAGAGCATCCGGTCTTGCAGAGTGATGCTTCGAGGTAAGATACTGACACCTGTCAAGGCTGCAGGCGAAACAGAGGGAGGGACAACGCAACGCATAAATGTTAATATTATTGTAGTGCAGCACAGTTGGCCCCCTTACCTAATATGGAACAATTTGGCGATAGAAACACATGACTACCTGTGGTTTGCTCTTTATCCGAGCTCGGAAGACTCGAGGCAAACCTGCAAACTGAGGCCTCGGATACTGGAAGAGTAAGTTAGCCAAGTGAACTCCACTGTTGTCTGAAATATTACCTTACTATCAGTACCAAATTTGACTTACAATTGCCATGTGAATGGCCCTTAAGGCGATACGACAGAACTGTTGTCCCTTGCTAAACCGTCCCCTCTCACCGTCAAGGTAGTGCAAATCTGTTTCTCTTTCCAACCTTGGTTTTAGAGTGCCTCAACTGACACGGTATTAGACATAAAGCAAACAAACTCATCCGGGTATGTAAACTTGAAAATATTTCAAGGGTTTTAATCCATCGGGGACTATATACCACCCATCCGCGTCCTAGAGACGGCATAGACAATCGACCGTAAGGATTCGACTGTCCTAATTCCAGCGCTGGGAAGTGACTTAGAATGTTGAAACAGTCGTAGGTCTTTGGTGTGAAGTTTTGATGATCTGCTAGCACCGCCTCTCTTTCATCGTGAAGCTTGGTCCTTCTAGGCTGTAAATATTATTAAGCTAGGCTGGTTCACCTTTAGGATTTGCATGCTAACTTTGTTGGAGTTATCCTAATTATACTTTGGAATATTAATCTAATTCTTTTTAGAAAGAAAGTGAACCCTTTTCATCACAACGCGTTGAGTTGATTGCACGTACTAATTTACTCTCTTTGGGTGATCCAATCTCTGTAATAATAGTCGAGACATAGGACAATGGTTGTTAGGGAGATCTAGGGAAGATAGATATCGGAAAATCTATATTAGGGCGACGACGAAGAGTACAATTTTGTCGATTTATCGGGGTATCCGAGGATGCTGCCCAAACGCCACGATGCGCCCACTTACTGTTCCAAATTGAAATAGAAACAAGAACGGAATTGTTGGGTTAATGCGAGGGATTAGAGGCAGAGAAAATGAACGCAGGCCTCCCAGATTATCCTCACAAATATTCGCACGGACTGTTCTGCCCGACTCGGTTCAGGGACATGTACACCTCTTTGTCCTGCCCTCGTTTGGTGCCCAATCAGCATCTTTGGCGCAATACATGGCCTGATATTGACATAGTAAGGACCAAAAAGATGCTCAATCACAATCGCGGATCTGATTACAGGGTAATGGTGACATCTCGTGCCATACTCTACTCTACTACCGTTGCATTACTAGCGGGAACGTTACTGCCTTGTTAGCACGAACATCCAAATGTGACGATGGAAAAAGCAAATTTTGTAACGGAGTGGAACGCGGGCCTGTCCCGCAGACACGTTTTTAGAGGAGATGTTCTAGTCTTACCATGGGACAGAAGATCTTTGATCCCATATGGCAAAATACACGTTGTCTAGTATGTACACATTACACGGTGTAGCCGAAAGTCTTCAATAACACGCTTAAAACACATACCCAAAACAAACCCCAAATAAAACCCAAAACCTTTCTTACAACCCTTTACTTTCCCTCTGTAGCTCACGAATGTCGTTTGATGGCCAATCGCGTCTCAAACAATTTAGAACAATGCAGTAGCGTTGAAACTTGAGAGAGTCCTACCACGACGGACAATGGCCATTAATTCCCGACGCCAAATATCTCGAGGTGGACCCGATCCTGATCCACGCCTTGACTGACGAGATACTGCTGAGTGTCCGTCATGAACGATGTCGGTCCACAGACGTAGTAATGAGTAGTCGAGTCGTTCGTGAACAGGCGCTCTGGGTCTACTTTTTCTAGGTTCACCCGGCCGTCGAAGTCATAGTCGACGCCTTTGACTTCGTTCTCCTTGAGTGTGGATAGGAACACAGTTGCCTGCACATTGGGGTTTTCTGAAGCGCGCTTGAGGGTGTCGGCAAATGCGCGAACTTCGGAACTGCGGGCACCGTGTATAAGTGAGATCTTCCTCGAAGATCCCGCAGCCACGGCACTGTTCAGAATGGAGATCATGGGGGTGATGCCAACCCCCGCCGAGATGAGCACAATGGGCGTCTCTTCCTCGGTCTTCACGAAGAATTCGCCAGTGGGATGGGTAAGTTCTACTACGTCGCCCTCCTTGAATTCGTCGTGCAGCATGTTGGATATCAAGCCCGGGATCTCCACCTGCTCGCCAAACTCCTTCTTGACGCTGATGCGGTAGTAATTGTTCCCTGGACCATCACTGAGGGAGTACTGCCTAGGTTGTCGTAGACCAAGTTTTGGAATATACAGCTGCAAGCTGATGTATTGCCCCGGCAGGAACTTAGGGAGGGCCACGCCATCTTCAGGCGCGAGGTAGAAGCTCGTGATCTCCGAAGACTCGGCGACCTTCTTCTGGATCTTGAAGCGTCTCCAGCCGGTCCAGTTCTCAAAAGCAACGTAGATCTGGCGTTCTCGGTTGATGAAGATCTCAGCGAGCAATGCGTATGCCGCCGTCCACTATTCGCAGCTCGTGTCAGTGGCCGTAATGAACAGAGAAACCCCCCTGCTCCCCGGAAGTTCCACTTACAGCTTCACCTATCTCGGGAGTGCATGCATCGCCTAACACAGTCGCCACAGCTTCGAGAAGGAACTTGCCCACGATGGGGTAGTGCTCGGGCTGGACGTTAAGACTGGCGTGCTTGTGGGCAATGCGCTCGACAGCAGCACCGAGCTTCCCGAGATCATCTATGAAAGTAGCGTAAGAAAAAACAGCACCCGCGAGTGCACGGGGTTGCGCGCCGCCGATCTGGTTTGCCTCGTTGAAGATATTGCGCAGTTCGGGGTTTGCGTTTAACATGTTTTTGTAGAACAGGGTGGCGATCGTTTCGCCATGCACCTTTAGGACCGGTGCCGTCGCTTTCACGACGGCTATCTGCGAAGGCGTCAAGGGGGCAGCCATAGTTGGACTCTGAAGTGAAAGGCACTTGTTGTATTGACGATGATGCTATGACGGCGAAAACAGGAACGGTGTAGAATAGCTGGGGACTGTCCTAAGTAGCTGTTTAGATCGACACTCATCTGTTTGCACATTGCCTATTTATATTTACTGACGCGGAACGTCTTCTCGGGACCGGCCGGGAAGACCTAAAAGTTAATTAGAACGATTTGGTAAGGCGGAGAAGAGAATTTCGTGACTCAGTTGCGAATCATGCCATATCGTTCGAAAGTCCAGCCGCAAGTCTGATTCCATGTGTCACGAATAGACGGGCTCGTGTTGGTCATATTTGGCAAACTTTGGCATCTCCGCGGCGTCGTCGGCTCCATCCACTCGGTCGGCTAAGCGATAGCGTGCAAATCCTCGGGCAGGAGACCAGCTCCGCGCCGCGCCGGCTTGAAGGCGAATTCAAGTACGATAATCAGTAGATAAGTGGACTTACACGCTTGGCGACCAGACACTCCATCTTGTTTGAACTCAACTGTCAATTCGCGCCTACTGGGTCAGCTGGATTGGGACATGACCCTCATCATTGGCTCACTCACACTCACACTCGGCTGTTATCACGCAGGTGAGCGAGATAATCAAGAGGGCAGAACCAGATAGGATCTTCAATGCTCCGTTGTTACCCTAAGACACGATAACCAACACACGTACCCCCACGAGATAGCGACTATCCGGTAGACACTGCTTGCCTAGGACGGGGACCGCTCGATGAAATTGCCGAGATGAGGCCGGAACGGCACATGTAGGCGAAAAATATAGTTTCTCCGGAGCGGAACTAGCTATCTCCATTTCTACTATTCTGGGCAGTACTCTGGGGAATCCTGGTACTTCTGATCCCGGCGCGCATCCAGTAATCTTGCATGACATACCTAAGTAGGAATTAAGGAAACCTCTTTCAGATACCCTCCTTGGGAAACATATGGCAGTAGCCCCAAAACCTTTCGTGCCTGATCTAAAGATATGTTATCTCTTAACACTAAACTTGCAGATTCGCGGCAGAGAGGATGCTAAGATAGGGCTTTATTATCGGGCCCGCCTCACGAATCGTCGCAGTGTTGTATACCGCAGATGTCGCACGACATTATCTAGATCGTTTTGGTATTAGAAACAATTTCTACTTTGACGACCGAGCAGCAGGACAAGTGTCGATCCGGAAGGGGGAGCAAGATAACTCTCTATGCCCTCAGTCCCGTTTCTCTGTGAACCTCCGCGGGGGGGATTCTCTCCCGGTCTGTAAGGACACCCTGCCTCTGTACGCGCCAAGTCTACTACTTTTCCTCTGACTTTACAATATAATCCGAGAAAACGAAGCCGGAATACTTCGAATATACATCGAGATATTGAAGCATCAGATTGTTTACCCATCGGTTCATATACTCCCCGACATTACCTGATGTGTGTCACGATGACGCAACCGTAGCGATGACAATCACGTCTGCGGCATGATATGTCGGACCGCAAATTCATATCTTTAAGCCGGCCGCTTTCAATTCCGTCTAGAAGACTTTGCAGCATGCAATCGACAATGGGTGTGAGATCGCATCTGAAGCCGAAGCTGCTTGAGACCCGACTGTGTAGTCTTTACTCTGAAATTACGTTTTCGTTCTTCTTCAAGGACTAGAAACATTGCAGCTCATCGAGTCGTCATGCTTTTCGCGAATTACCTCGTACAGAACAATAGCCAAGAAAAAAAGGACCTACGAATCTATAACTTTTACATATTCATGTGAGTGTAGTCTAACAATGCACCGCAGATACCCATACAAATTGAGACATCGCATCCTACCCTAGTCAAGACTCAAGCGCAAGGAGTGGTTTCACGCCGTGATCATACACTCGTGAAGCTCCAGCACGTGTGAAAAGACTAATTCGATTGAAATATCATTATTTGAGTAGATGCCAGCATTCCGTGCTAACGTTTCAGACAGTGCTATGACGCATAAAATCGGACACGGTTGAGGGACCTAGTACGGTCAACTCAGAACTGTAGCTAAGAAACCAAAGAAGGGAAACCCCATCATAAAGTCATCATCATATCCTGTACATTCACTTTTTGTCGCCCTTGTCTTTACTACCCTCCTGATTGTTACCACCTTCTGAATCAGATTTCCCCTTCTCCTGCTGTTTATCATCCCCTTTTGAATCAGACTTTCCCTTCTGCTTCTCTTTCTCCTTGGCCTCTTCTTGTTCTTTTTGCTTCTTTTTCTCGGCCTCCTCTTGCTTCTTTACTTTTTGTATCTCTTTCTGCTCTAAATCTTGCCATTTCTTGGTATACTCCTCCTCGCCGTGTCGTTGATGGAATTTCTCGCCTAGCCCCGTGAGTCGGGGGCTTGCATCTCCGACCTTGGCTCGCCCGATCAAGCTGATGACGATAGCGACGCCGACGACGGCAGTCAGAGCGAAGCGGTAGGTGCTATACCAAGGCGGGGCCCAACCGCGAACCGCAGCCCGCGCGTCGGCAAAATACAGCGCAACGAAGGCGGCGAACTGTCCCGTCAGTGCAAATTCAACAGGAAGGAATAGGGTCGGCCAGGCTACTATGGGGGCCATGACCCCTATCCCGTATCGGAACTTGGTACGCGCCTCGTCAGGCACTTTCTCAGCGTACTCCAGACCCCAGTGTACAGCACCCAGAAAGCTGATAATGATGGCGCCGTAGCCCAGCTGGATGGGCTCAAGCGTAGCAAGTAACTGGCTCGCCGACTCTGGGGTGATCATGATGTTGTTGGCAAAGGTGGAAGACGTCGGCCATGGGGTATTGAGAACCCACGCGAGGTAAACGGTGGATACGGAGGTCCCGAGGTAAGGCAGGGTCCCAGCGAGACCGAGGAAGTAGGGTTCTTTGGGGACGTTGGCAAGCGACAATGTTTCCTTGACAGTATCCTATGGGTCGTGTGTATTAGCCTGGGATATGAGCGGGACCAAGACGCATGGGCGCAAGAAATGCCTACCACATCATCTGAAATGCCCTTCTTGACGGGGCGTGCCTGGTCGGGCGAGTCTGGCTCGTATACGTGACGAACGCTTGATTCTGTCGTTACAGATTCAGGGTGGGGAGTGAGCTTGCGCTGTGCAATCTTCTTGTCCTCCTCGGGGTCGATGCCTTGCTGAAATCCGTTGGGAGATTTCGTTGCGAATGAGGTCTGCTGCAAAATCAAAGGGAGGCGTGCAGAAACAGCCTTTGGAGCTCGGCGTGTTGTTGCTACGACATGTCGACTTGGCGCGGCCTTGTGCAAACGTGGCAATGATGATATGGGCCGCTTTAACACGGAAACGGCTCTTGAAGAGGCTTGTAGAGCGGATCTCGTGCTGCCTATACGGAGCATGATGGTGGGCGGAGGAATTTTACGGCTCAAGGGCAACCGGCTTTGTGGTATAATTGGTGTTTAATGCCCGATATCACGAAGAAGAAGAAGTTCACGATCCCTTTGCCAACATGGGCAGGTAAAACTGAAGAAGGGAATATGGCGATACGAGGCTAGGAAGAAATCAGGACTGGAATAAAATGTTGTACTTGCAGTTGCAATTGCTGATACAATTATCTATATGTATGCAGATTAGGATGTAGGCTAAAGTTAGGTTGAAATCCAGGTACCGCTTCCATCTTTGTTTAATGTGTAGGTATGCTGTACTACGGCAGAGGCGGCGCTATTGGGACGCGACGGGACTGGTGCTCTCATCGTCATAACCATCACCATAGCTCTCTTGAAGCTTGTTGTTAGTCGGGTCGAATAATGACGTAATGTTCCTGCTGAACATCCGAGACACGCCAAGATATTGCGCACAGAGCGCAGAGCCCGTGGGGGAATTTACGTAGGACTGCCCCGCTTCAATGCTCACCTCTGGCCCCTCATTCGTGGTACTTGTTCGTGGCTTCAACTTGTGGCTTGAAACGTATTTAATAAGCTCGTGCAGAGACAGTCCACGCACGGTAACAAGGTACAAGGTCCACCATGGCAGCGCCGTTAAGCGTTTGGTCCCCCACAGTGTTGTCAGACTGCGATGAGCAGGCACAGCATTCCTCACGTCACTCTAATCTTTTTATAGGTACCTGCCTAGTGTGTAGTGCACTCAACAGCACTGTGGTCGAGATCCTGTCGATTGGCGTCATCGCCCGCGCAGTTGCTCTACCTAGCAGTCGGTCCCTGCTCCTCGGCCCAACAGCTTCCCAACTCGACACACGGTCGGATATCCCAAACGATGACCGCCCCTCAAGACCTAAAGTAGGCGGCAGCACGCTATCCTCTCCTACCCAACGGCATTGCGACGTGTTTCTTTTCTACAATCCATCTTCTAGATCAACGTATATCTACCTCCATATATAGAAGTAGGTATCTTCCATACTCCGCCTACCCACCTTATTCGCACTCATATACAGTACTATTCGTGGATGTATGCTGCTGCGGCTCTGTCCATCATAATCTGCGAGGATAACGAGCTGTGCGATTGACCTTCAAAGCCCTCTCGTAACCTCATCCCGTTCGATTCCTATCGCTTGATCCTCCTTCCATCAAATACATACAGCCTTTTCCTCCTGTGATACCCGCTTCTTCCTTTGGTACCTAACCTTTTCTCGCTATTTTATAGACCTACCAATCGACGTCGACCACCACTATATACGCCCTCGATATCCGGTCTTTGCGTCCACGTTCCGTCGAACCCTAAACCTTGACTCCAATACGCTCGTCCTACTCGATTCACTCTCACCATTCTACCTCGTTCGCTTCGTTCGCACCATTGGCTCTTCGTAGCTAGGTCCTGCAACACTCGGTACCTGTCTACATTTACTACTTCGCTGGCCGTGATAATCCAGTGCTTTTCGAGTAGCAAGTTGCGACACCGCCTGCCACAACCTCAACTAACGCAACGTGACGGTTCTCGCATCCCCTCAGATGAGGCAACCGAACACTCCGCCTTAACCAACCGCACGTTCCCGGCCCGGGTTACGGCCTAACGCCTCGCCATGCTGGAAGGGTTGGTTGCCGGGTTGCTGAACCGCTTCCTGGGCATGTACGTGAAGAATTTCGACCCTGCTCAGTTGAAAGTTGGCATATGGTCCGGCGATGTGAAGCTGCGCGACCTCGAACTCCGTAGGGAGGCCCTCGACCAGCTCAAACTTCCCATCAACGTCGTCGAGGGCCACCTCGGCCAGCTCACTCTCATAATACCCTGGTCTAACCTGCGCGGCGCCCCCGTCAAGGTTTTCATCGAGGATGTCTTTCTCCTAGCGTCCCCCAAGGAGGAGGCCGCGTACGACCCCGAGGAGGAAGACCGGAGGAAACAGCGTATAAAGATGGAAAAGCTGGACTCGGCTGAGCTCATCAAGGAACGGAACCAGGAGGGCCTCAGTCAGGAGGAGCAGAAAAAGAGCCAGAGCTTCACAGAAAGCCTTGTCACTAAGATTGTCGACAATCTGCAGGTCACTGTTAAAAATATCCACGTGCGGTACGAGGACTCCATATCCGCCCCCGGCCACCCCTTCGCCCTCGGCGTCACCCTCGAAGAGTTCAGCGCCGTAAGCACCGACGGCCAATGGGAGCCCACCTTCATCCAGAACTCTTCGAAAACGACACACAAACTGGCCACGCTTGCCGCCTTGGCTGTTTACTGGAACACCGACTCGGAGCTTCTGGGATCTGGTCGCGAGGTGTCCGAAGGCGCCAAGTTGGTGCCGCATGGCGAGATGCTGCAGAAGTTCAAAGCCATGATCGGTAATGGTGAAGGTGCTACCGGTTCTGATCATCAATACATCCTAAAGCCTGTGAGCGGCCAGGCCAAGATCGAGTTGGACAAGTCGGGCGACACACATACACCCAAGTTCAAAGCCAACTTACTCTTTGACGAGATTGGTGTTGTCCTTGACGATGACCAGTATCGAGATGCTTTGATGATGGCTGATCTCTTCCATTACTTTTTACGCCATCAAGAGTACAAGCAACTTCAACCAAAGGGTGTAACGCCTAAGGAAGATCCTCGCGCGTGGCTTAACTTCGCGGGAAACGCCGTTCTCTCGAAAATACAGGAGCGAAACCGTCGATGGACCTGGGATTACTTCCGTGAACGTCGCGATGACCGGCTCCGTTATATCGAGCTTTTCAAGAAGACGAAGGCGCATCAGCAATTGTCGCCCCAAGAGACAGATGATCTCAACAAGCTCGAGTGGAAGCTCAGATATGAGGACTTACGCTTCTGGCGGTCCTTGGCGCGCAATCAGCTGAGGAAAGAAAACGCGGAGGCCCTCAAGAACGCGCCGCCAAAGACGCAACAGCAGCAGGGATGGATCTCTTGGGCCTGGGGCTCGAAACCCGCCGAAACGGCTGATACATCTGAAAACACCCAAATGACCGAGGAACAGCGTCAAGAATTGTACGAGGCCATTGACTGGAATGAAAAGGCAGCGATAGCCGATGCCGTCGATTCCCCACGCGATGCGGTTAAGCTACAAGTAGACGCTTCACTGTCCACGGGCAGCTTTACACTTAGACAGAGTCCACACGGCAGCAGAACTGATTTATTGAGCCTGCGTTTTGACGTTTTCAAAGCGAGCGCTATGAAGCGCACAGATTCTGTACTGGCGGATATCAGTCTAGGCGATTTTCGAGTCGACGACGGCACCACCCCCGATAGTCTGTTTAAGGAGATTGTCAGGGTCAAAGATGCGCCGGATAGCCATCGACAGAAGCGTTTGTCCATAGCCGAGCTCGAGACTGGCACTCGGGAAACCTTCTTCAACTTGCAAATCGAGCAGAATCCCTTAGACGGGGAGGGTGACTTCGCTGTCACGGCCAAGTTGAAGCCACTAGAAATTGTATGGAATCCTAACTTCATTGTTGGTATCGTCGACTTCTTCAAACCACCAGAGCGCCACATGGAATCCATAACGGCTCTCATGGAGTCTGCGGGAGCAACCGTCGAGGGTCTGAGGCAGCAAACGAGAGCTGGCCTCGAATTTGCCCTCGAAGAACACAAAACTATCAATGCCAAGCTCGACCTGCAGGCACCGTTGATCATCATCCCGCATTCCATCAAAACACAGAGGTCGACCTGTCTCATATTAGATGCTGGTCACATTAGCCTCAGCAGCGAACTGGTTGACAAGGGCACATTGAAGCAAATACAAGACAAACAGCAGCAGAAATATTCCGACGAGGATTTCAAACAACTCGAGTCTCTCATGTACGATCGTTTTATCGTCAAGTTGACCTCAACTCAGGTTTTGATTGGCCCTTCCATCGAGGAGACGAAGGCTCAGCTGGTTCAGAAGGACGACAGCCGCATGTTCCATGTCGTAGACAAGATCAATGTTGACTTCGTTGTCGCTCTTTCAATTCTGCCAAAGGCACCAAACTTACCCAAAGTCAAAGTATCCGGCCATATGCCCGTCCTGCAAGTCAATGTTTCCGACACTAAATATAAGAGTCTGATGAAGCTCATCGATGTTGCCATTCCAAGACTTGGTGGTCAGGGGCAGCAGACCGCCGAAACTCAGCCACGGCCTAAGAGACCTCGGTTGTTCAGCTCGGCGTCGCACCCTTCACATACCGGCCATGGTCGCAAACGCTCCTCTCACTTGTTTCTGACCCAAGAAACTGCCATTATTCTCGAGGAAGACTCGGACATTGATGAGGATGAATTTGAAGACGCAGAAGACGGCAATCCTAACCATCAACTCAAGGTACGACAGCGCAATTTTGAGTTCAAATTTGCTGTGGACAAGTTGCAGGGATCGTTATACCGAAGTGACCCAGATGGGCACAACCCCGACTCGCTCCTCGTCGAGCTCGTTGCCGAGGATTTTGCGCTACACTTGTATGTCAGGCCGTTTGATTTGGCAGCTGAGGTATCGCTTGGCTCCGTAACGGTTGATGATTTTGTGGATAACCCCCCGGCCGAATTCAAATCCATCGTCTCCTCTGGTGACGTGGAAGATCGCCAGCAGCAGAGAGATCTTGTCAGGGTCAAATTTACCAAGGTCAGACCGGAGTCGCCGGAATTCATGCCCGTATACGAAGGCATAGAAACGAATGTTAACGTTGCCGTCTCTACGATCAACCTGATTGTGACGAGAAAGACTCTTCTCACGCTTCTAGACTTCATCCTCGTTACCTTTGCAAATAACGGTGGTGCGAATAACCAGCCTCAGAAGCGCATCGCCGATTCGGGGGAACGTGGTCAAGCAGTCGAAATAAATGAGCCCGCCCAACGTTCCGAGCAGACAGACAATGGATCTATCCGGGTGAAAGTTGACCTCAAAAGTATTCGCATGATCCTCAACAACGACGGCATTCGCCTAGCAACCCTATCTTTTAACCAAGCCGATGTCGGTGTCTTCATATCCGGAAGGACTATGAGAGTCGCAGCCAAGTTGGGAGATCTCACTCTAGTTGACGACATTAACGTCGGTGCGGCAGAAGATTCGAGCTTCCGTCAACTCGTTACCATTCAAGGCAACGAACTCGCTGATTTTCGCTATGAAACATTTGATGCGAGCAATAAGAAGTCTTACCCCGGCTATGATTCCTCGATCTTCCTCCGAGCCGGCTCGATCAAGGTCAACTTTCTTGAAGAGCCTTTTAGGAAAATCATCGAGTTCTTGGTTAAATTTGGGAAGATGCAAGCGATATACAATGCTGCGCGCCAGGCTGCAGCGAACCAAGCCCAACAGCTGCAGCAGATCACTAGCAAGTTCAAGTTTGATGTCATCATCAACACGCCTATAATCGTTTTTCCACGACCTCTTTTGCCCGATAGACCGAAGCGAGACTTGATCACTGCCTACCTAGGAGAGATTTACGCTCAAAATAAGTTTGTACCTTTGGATGACTCAGAAGACGCAGAGATAGCCATGAAGCTCTCTGCTGGCATTAGGAACATTCGGTTGACGTCTTTATTCCATTACTCCAATGACCAATCCGAGGAGCTGGAAATGATCGACCATGTTGATCTTGGCTTTCACATCACTTACGCGGAGCATAAAGAAGGATGGAAACGCCCTGATATGGAGATCGAAGGCAGCATGACCGACGTCAATCTCCGAATCACTCAGTACCAACTAAAGTACTTATTAGCAATATCTAAATCCGTCCCCGCTGCTTTTGTGACAGATGCAGGCGCTAGCGAGGAGGAAGCAGAACGGGACGTGGATGAAGGGACACTACGTAGGGCGAAGACGATGTCATCCACTGTCACGGATACTGATGACAGCCTCGTTGACCTATCTCCTGAACTAGGTTCTCGTGAGAACACGTGGACGAAGCTTGACCTCGTCTTCACTATGCACAAAGTCGGACTCGAGCTGATTAGTGCCCACGAGGACAGGCCCGTCGGTAATACCGAGATGGCAAGTCTCTCCCGGTTCTCCCTAGACGACAGCAAACTGAAACTTAGAATGCTGGCCAATAACGCGCTCGAGGCAGAATTTGTGATCCACTCATTTACCATCCATGATAGCCGCTCACGCGATGGAAATAAGTACAAGAGAATAATGACTTCTTCCAATAAAAGTGTACAGCAGTTCATGGCAACCATTTCTATGGCCGAAGGTAAGGAGCGAAGTATGATTGCGGTGGTTGTTGTCGACAGTCCGAGGATCATATTCGCATTGGACTACCTTTTCGCTATCCATAAATTCATCACGGTTGGGTTACAGGCCGACGAGCTTGTTCAGGACATCATGGGAAGCCCTACAGAAACGCCGGATGCGTCAGATACCGAGTCCATGCAAGTTCAGTGGACGGGGAGACAGTCTCAAAGTGAAACTCTCGCGAGACCGCAAGACGAGGGGATAACAGAGCAGCCTAAGATGAGCGTCGCATTCCGCCTCAATATCGTGGATGCGCAGGTCATATTGATAGCAAATCCCCTCAGCTCCAGCTCAGAAGCCATCGTATTAAGGACTAAGCAAGTGCTACTGTCGCAACAGCATGCGCTCACATTTCAAGTATCGGAAGTTGGGATGTTCCTCTGCCGCATGGACAAGTTCGATGAGTCACGACTACGTGTTCTAGATGACTTTTCTGTCCAGGTCTCAATGGATAGCTCTCAGTCAAACCGCACCAACATACATGTTGACGTTGAGCCACTAATCCTGCGACTATCCCTCCGAGATATCCTTTTGGTGCTCCAGATCGTCGGCAAAGCTTCTGAACTGTCTGGGGAGGAAGACGCTGAAGATCCCCGCAACCCCCCAAACAAGAAGGGCCAGCAGCAACGCCGCGATGCTCTCAAGGAACGCTCGGGCAGCGGGAGGGGTCACTCCACTATTGGCGCCCCCAAATCTAGGGCGACGAAGAGTGCTGGTGCAGCTACTACAAGATCTCGAAAAGACCCGTCACATCAGCCGCATGATGTCATCAAGGCTCCGCCACGTCATGAAGAGCTGACAGCTACTCTTGAAGGTATGCGCGTCGTGCTCATTGGCGATGTTCATGAGTTGCCAATCCTTGACTTGAGCGTCAAGAACTTCACAGTAGCCGCAGCAGACTGGTCGAGTAATCTCAAAGCCGAGACCGCGGTTGACACGTATATCAATGTCTACAATTTTGCCAAGTCCGCATGGGAACCCCTATTAGAGCCATGGCAAGTTGGCCTCGGAATCGCAAGAGAAAATGGCACTGGTCTCCTCTCCGTCGACTTAACATCGAGGAATACATTTGACGTGACAATCACGACAGCAACAATCGCGTTGGCATCGAAATCGTTCGACTTCCTCACACAAGACGAGGACATATTAGGGAAACCACGGGGAGTTGAAGCGCCTTACAAGATTCGGAATTACACCGGCTTTAGCGTCAAAGTCCAGGCCAAGACCCTGAGCAATCATGAGAGTATATCCCTTAAACTGGAAGATGGCGAAGAAGCACCATGGAGCTTTGAGCAATGGGAGAAGATGCGTGAGAACGTCATGACGGAGAGCACTACGGCAAACAGTGTTGCCGTTGAAATTGAAGGGAGCGGCTTTGACATGGTTAAAAACATTCCTCTCAACCGCGAAGGTGAATTCCTCTACAGTCTACGGCCGAAAATGGATAATACCGTTCACCGGCTCCTTGTTGAAGTAAGTCTTGGTGCCGACAACATCAAGTACGTAACTTTACGGTCTCCTCTCGTTGTAGAGAACCAAACGCAAATACCTGTCGAATTGGGTGTTTACGATGCCCAAGAAGGTCATTTGCTCAAGATTGAGAAGATCGCGCCGGGCGAGAGCCGTCCCGCGCCAGTTGCAGCTGCCTATGTCCAATCCCTCCTAATTCGGCCAGATTCCGGGTTCGGGTATGCGTGGTCATCCGATCACCTATGGTGGAAAGACTTGTTAAAGAGGCCAACGCGCACCTTGGTCTGTAAAGGAGAGAATGGTGATCCATTCTACTTCCAGCTTAATGCTAATTATGACCGAACTCATTTTCTAACTGGGTATGTGTTTTTATCTGGAAACATGGTGCCATCCGCTAACCGTGCATAGCAAATATCCATACATGAAGCTGAAGTTATCGCCACCCATAGTCCTAGAAAACCTTCTACCGTACGACTTCAAATACCGAATCTACGACAAGAACACTAAGAGAGATTGGTCCAATTTTCTTAGGAAGGGTGGCGTTAGCCCGGTGCATGTCGTGGAGCTCTCGCACCTACTCTTACTAAGCGTGGATATGCAAGATACCGCGTTCAAGGCCAGCGAGTTTGCTATTATCAACCCTGGTTATCAAGAGGACTTTCGAAAGGAGCACAGACTCATCTGTAAGGACGATGAGGGTCTGCCCTTGCATCTCAAGCTTCACTACTTTAAAATTCCAAATGGAGGCGGTGCTTTCAGGGTGACAGTCTACAGCCCGTATGTAATCCTCAACAAAACGGGCCTGGACGTTGCCATACGCGGGAAACAATTCCTACAACAAGCCAAGAGAGCGGCCGGACAGTCGTCACAGCCCGGATCCTCTGACCAAGAACGGCCCAAAGCACAGCCGCTAATGTTCTCTTTTGGCAACGAAGACCAACGTAACCGTGCTCTCTTGAAATTCGGCGATTCGGAATGGAGCAAACCACAAAGTTTTGACGCCATTGGTAGCACGACGGACGTAGCACTCCAATCTGCTACAAAACAGTCGGAGCTTCACGTCGGAATTACGGTTGAATCCGGCGAAGGAAAGTACAAATTGACAAAGGTTGTAACCCTTGCACCAAGATTTGTAGTGAAAAACAAGGTCGGCGAAGTGATCAATGTGAGAGAACCGAGGTCATCCAACATCATGACACTGGAGGCAGGCGCTCTTCAGCCCCTCTACTGGCTTCAACGATCCCAGGCCAAACAGATTGCACTATGTTTCCCTGGGATGGACAATCAATGGTCATCGCCGGTGAATATTTCGGATCTTGGAACAACACACGTCAAGATTGCCAAGGCTGGGCAACGTCAACGACTGATACGAGTCGAGGTCTTGATGGAAGACGCCACCATATTCCTTCACATTAGTGTAGAGAAGAAGGCTTGGCCGTTTTCGATGCGCAACGAGAGTGATACCGAGTTTACTTTCTACCAAGCCAACCCTAATGTGGATGAGGATGGGGCCGAAGACCGCTCTGGGTGGCGGCCAGTTCGGTATCGATTGCCTCCGCGCAGTATCATGCCATATGCCTGGGATTTTCCTGCTGCCAAATTTAGAGAAGTGGTCATAGGCGCCTTCGGCAAGGAACGGCATGTCAAACTTGCTGAAATCGGCAATCAAGTTCCAATGAGGTTCGTCAGCGCCTCTGGTGCTCAGAAGATCATCGACATTAGCGTCGCCGCAGACGGTCCAACACAGACTCTGATCCTGTCCAACTTCAAGCCCAGCAAAAGCCTCTACAGGCAAAAGACACAAAGCGGTGCCAGCGCCAGTAGCACAGGCGGATTCGAAGTCAAGAAGCAGGACACTAAGACAACGTTTCAAGCTACATTAAGACTTTCAGGTATTAGCATATCATTGATCAACCACCAGATGAAGGAGTTAGCATATATCACTTTTAGAGATATCAGCCTTCGATACAATGAGTCGGCCCTCTACCAAACCATTAGCACTTCCATCAAGTGGATACAGATCGATAACCAACTCTACGGAGGTCTATTTCCCATGATCCTATATCCGAGTGTAGTACCTAAACAAACACAAGAGACCGAATTACACCCCTCGTTGCACGCCATGGTCACGAGAGTCAAAGATGATAGCTACGGTGTGTTGTACGTCAAGTATGCCACCTTACTACTCCAGCAGATGACCATCGATCTCGACGAGGATTTCATCTACGCCGTATTAGACTTTTCCAAAGTCCCTGGGGCATCGTGGTCCGAGACACATGAAGGCAAGCTCTGGGACGAAGGTGTGGATATTCCGGAACCGAAACAAGAGCAATCGGGACAGGACATTTACTTTGAAGTGCTGAATATCCAACCAATGCAACTTGACCTCTCGTTCATGCGGACCGAGCGCGTCAATATTGAAGACAAAACCTCGTCTCGCAACCCCATCATGTTCTTCGTCAACGTCATGACCATGGCCATCGGAAATGTCAACGACGCCCCGATCCGCTTAAACGCACTGCTTTTGGAAAACGCCCGAGTCTCTATTCCGGTGCTCACACAAAATATATCGAACCACTACAGTCAGGAGGTTCTTTACCAGGTCCACAAGATCATCGGTAGCGCGGATTTCCTAGGCAACCCTGTCGGCCTGTTCAACAGTATAAGCAGTGGTATCACAGATGTCTTCTACGAACCTTATCAAGGCTTGATCATGTCGGACAAGCCTGAAGATCTCGGTTTAGGTATCGCCAAGGGCGCCGCGAGCTTCGTCAAGAAGTCAGTCTATGGTTTCTCGGATTCCTTTTCGAAAATGACGGGCAGCTTTGGCAAAGGTCTGGCTGCGGCTACTCTCGATAAGCAGTTCCAGGATCGCCGCCGTATAACCCGTGCACGAAACCGTCCCAAACATGCCTTGTTCGGAGTTACCGCCGGCGCAAATTCGTTCTTTACTTCCGTCGCCTCCGGCATCGGCGGGGTAGCTCGTAAGCCTCTGGAGGGCGCCGAGCAAGAAGGCGCTGTTGGTTTCCTCAAAGGTGTGGGCAAGGGATTTATCGGATTAGCAACGAAACCCGCCGTAGGCGTCTTCGATTTGGCCTCCAACGTCTCGGAGGGCATTCGCAACACCACCACCGTGTTCGACGGATCAGAGCTTGACCGAGTCCGTATCGCCCGGTTCATCCCCGCGGACGGCATCGTTCGTCCCTACAACCAGCGCGAGGCCCTAGGGCAATCATGGCTCAAGCAGGTGGACAACGGGAAGTACTTCAACGAGGACTACATCGCACATATAGAGCTACCACGAGAAGACATGGTGGTTATGGTCACATACAGCCGGATTCTCCTCATCCGGAGCAGGAGGCTCAGCACGGAATGGGACATCCCGCTCCAGGACGTGCAGACGATCGCCAAGGAGCGCACGGGACTCAGCATCATCCTGCGCGGCGGCACGAACGGCCCGTTTGTACCGATCGGAGAAGAGAGCGGACGCACGTACCTGTATCGCATGGTGGCCATCGCCGTCGAGGAGTTTAACCGTCGGTTCAGGGGCTTGGATTGAGTAGCGCCGAAGTCGCGGACCAGCCGGTTTCACTGAGGAAGGAGAGGAGAGGAGGTATTATATTATCACTACGAGGCACGAGGTCGAAGTATATATGTAGGTATGAGTCATGTGTATAGCGAAGGAAGGGGACGGAGACGGGGTGCAAACAAAAACGAATTGAATTGGTTGCGGTAGGGGTGGGAGTTTCGCTTGTATCTTTACTTTTGTCCTTTGGTTATGAATGCCCACAAATACCAATATATTTCTATCTCGTATTACCTTTTCTTATTTTGTGGCCAGCTGGTTCTTTGCTCTATCTTAAGGGGAAGAGGGGGAGAATTACCTCCGGGACCGTCCTATCGATTCTCGAACTGCTTGCTTCTTACTAAGGAGCGGGCCTTGCCAGGTCAATATAGGGGAAGTTGTGTGTGTGTATGAAGACTACTAGCCTTAGACTATCTACCGTTAGAACGATTCTCTAGGTGCGAATTACGTGGCATTCATGATGGCGTAGTTTAGATAACTTAATATTACATGCACTCTCCGCCTACTACGAAGAACACCGTGCGACTTACTGGTTGCTTGCTTACTCATCTATACTTGCATATATTCATATGTAGAATAGCGATGTGTGTGACTTAAGACCATCTACGTGGTAGTATGGAATACAAAGGAAGGAATAATAATAATGTAGAACAAGACTAACAGGTGAGACCCCGTGATAATGAAGCCCTGGTTACCTTATGTATCTAAATGAGGGTTGGGGGGGATAAAAACACCTAAACGGCCGAAACCGGAAGACGTTTCAATTGATGTGGTGGAATCCTGTTTCATTTATATTTCCTTGATCAGATAAGCAATGACGGGGATCATGCCGTCGGAACGGGAGCGGGAGCCGAGAATAATTCGCCGCTGTGTCGGTGACTGACTGATGATGGTGGTGATGGTGATGATGATGATACTACTGTTACCATAAGATAAGATCATGGTAGAGGGGAGGGGAGGGTAGTAGAGGGGCACGGTAGAGGGGTAAAAAGGAGCGAGGTATGACATCATTGAGGCTCGTTACTTCTCGCTTCGGGAGAGTGGGACAAGGGACTCGATTACGCGGTGACGACGCCACCGAACCCACTTCTTGGAATTGGATGGTTTGACGGATGGGATTTTCATGATTTGGATGTTTTGTTTTATTTTCCTCGGTCTCTTGTTTCGGGATCTGGGGCCGGTAGGGTCGTGTGGTTTGGTTGGCACGGTTGGCATCGTGTGCGTCGTGAGGTGAGGACCGCTTGTTATTTTTGGTAGCATTGAAAGATAGATCAGGTAAGTTGGACAGACACAAGGAACTGGTTTGTTTGCCGTCTTGGCCGGGGGCGGTTCCCACTATGACGACATTGTTGTCTGTCAGGTTAGGAAGAAGGGATGAGGGAAATGACAGACATTTGTAGAGTACCTTGGTAATGGATGTGGCTGGTTGGTTTGCATGTAGGCATACGGCGGAACGGACAAGTCTAATTGTCAGTGAAGAAGCAATTTGACACTGGACGTCGAGTGCAATGCAATGAGTAGACGAAAACAAGACAGATGCTGTAGATAAAGGTTGTTGTTTGGCAAGCTAGATGGACGGATGGCACATGACAAGGACCTGTTGTGTGTGACACAAGATCTATCTGGCCTCGAGATCGATTGTCTGCTTGAATCAGGGTGTAAGTGTGAAAATCCGGACATTTCATGCAAGCAAGTACCGAACCCATACATAAAAGGCACCCATCCATACATGCATCCCACGATGCTGGTGGAGGTTGACCAGTGTGGCGGGGAGCGCAAATAAAAACCGTATTAGACGTGAACGTGCATCGCACTAAGCAACCCAGGTATCGTCATGCGCCGCAGCAGGCATCTATCTACTATCTGGGTTAGAGTATCGCATAAGATAAGTAGGTCGGCGGACATGGGACTTTTTCCATTTGCTTGCATCACGGGACAACTCATTGCGTGAGCCTCTGAGCAAAGCCCGCGCCCGTGTCATTTAGGCGCGGGCTCGGATTGGGTCGTCGTAGGAATGGCACGGCCAGTTGCTCGGCTCCCGAGCGCAAAGGCTCGCTAATGACCTGCTTAGTTGAGCAGGTAAGCTAAGTAGTAGATATGTATGTCGATGAATCGGTCCATGTACCTACTTACTAGTAGGTGAGCTGTCAGCTCATGTCAGCTTACCTATCTATAAGTCCTGTATATTTATATATATATATTGTTAGGGCTGAGAAGACAACATCGTGAGTGACATGTAAGTATTGACCGACACGCGAAAAAAGCTTGTCGGGTTTCGAACACACACTCACACACACACTACTACCGTGGTGGTGGTGGTGGTGGTGGTGGTAGTATGGTTATCATCAGCAATCAATCACCTACAGTATCCGTCTGCATGTGGTAGTGTGTGTGAAGGATTGAAGGATCACCGTTGTTAGTGAGACGGGACGGGAGAGCATCGCAAAGCAGGGGCCTGTCGCATCCCAGACTCCGGGGTGTTCTAGCGATCGTCGGTGTTCGCACCCTGAACATGTGAAGAATAGATATCATCCACCATGCTGTAGCGCGGCATCCCCAGGCGTTCCTCGTCTCCAACCTTGGAATCTGACAGATAACGTGATAAACGAGGGAAGATACAATTATATTCAGGCGACCCACGGCGTTATTGTGGCTTCGGTTGCGGAGAAGTCCAATACGTCTCTCGCCTGAGCAACCCGTCCGGTCATACGGCATATATACAGATAGATAAGTAAGTATGCACAGTAGGCAGACGATTAGACGCTAGACGTGCTTGATAGATAAACAGAGCAGAATGGGGAGCTTGATGCCCACCACCGATGTCGAAAATGCATGCATGCATGCGTCGGCATCGTTGGTCAGATCCCCCGCCATGTGGCCAGCTGGGCAGACAGAATGACGGAACTCCAACAACAGCCGAGCTGAGTCTTCCTACGCACGGGAGGCGCATGGGTCAGCGTCTCGATTTCAATCGAGCCTCGTGTCGCACAGGCAATAGTTGGCGACAACGGAGCTAATTGATCGACCTCGACTCGGCCTTGTCGCCGCAATGTCGGTGAAAAACACGGACTCGAGGATGCTAAGTCAGGTATGTATACGCATGCAGTTAGACTCACATCACGGCTTTGTCAAGTCAATGGCAGAAAATCGCGATCTGTATTGGGAGTGACTCGCAAGGCGAGCGTTGAGTCGGGACGATGCGCTGGGCTCTCTTGGCGTAAGTAGATGGCCGGCTAACAAACTCGGTTCCTTCAATTCCGGAGCGCGGAGGGGTCGACCGCACGGCAATATGCTGTGCACGATCGTAAGTAATCCCTGAGACGGTCCGAGGGTCTAGACTAGAATAGAGGCATATCGAAGAAGACATCCTGCCGTGTCTTAATTTACCCAATACACCGCGGGGCGGTCTTGTGTGTGCACGCGCCAACGCCCGCCTTACTATCTACGCCATTACTGACCTGTGCGGTCTCAGTCAAAAATGAAGCGCGAATATAGCACACACAGTAGTCATCGGTTATGTTATCTAAGTAGATAGCCTTGCGAACAACAATAGGTCCTGGAACTGCAGGCGACGGCCTCGGCCATGCGGGTAGGGTCGGTGGACGAATGGAAACGGTTCGCTGTCAGCATCAGGGGCCTGCATCATCCTCACCCGCCCAGCCATTCATTGCCGAGCAGCTGTCCAATATTCCACATACAGTACTTGTATACACTAAAATGAGAGGACGAGTATCGCTGTCGAGACCTCGGTCTAGGCCGCCGTGGGCCCAGACCAAATCCGGCCCTAGCCCTGCCTTGTCCTGTCTTGTCCTGTCGTGTCCACGTCGGGGTTAGTTAATTAATACTGGACATGGCCAACGCCCGGACACGCTCTGGGTTGAGCCCTGAGGCTGTGAAGGCCCGAGCTGAAAGACCAGGGCGTGTTGGCATACCATAGGTACCTACTGTACTAATTGGGTATTGAGATTATGCCCGTGGTAGCCTGGTGCTGGCAATGATGATGCGCTGGCAGTTGGATGGGTTTGAACGGTGTTGAGACGGAATTTCTAAATGAGTCAAGCACATATTTTAGAAGCATTGATATCTAGATCTGGGTAGGTGGCCTCGTCTTGTATTCGTAATGCTGAGGTTAGTAATATGATTCCGGAGGGTGACCGATTGGCTACGGGGAGCGGACGAGAGAAATATAGTTTCGGCAAATCAGTATCAAAATTCGAAGACAAAACATAGCCAATAATTAGACTAGGGTTCACTCATACCAGTAAAACTCAAATTAAGCCATACGAGGCGAGTCTCACAATTACATCGGTAGGTAAGGTCTATTGTTCGTGAACTCGTCTTCTCGTACAAATACGGTAATCCGGCTACGAGACGTCTTCCTCCATGGGGATACGATCGACGATGTTGTACGAAACCGTGAGTATACTACGTATATATTAATGCCGGGACCTGCCCGGATGGCAATTGAGGCCAATGGTGGTGGACAAAAGAAACAATGGCGGAACTATGCGCTCCTTGCTTTCGTTAATTGTCCAAGTATATACTCTGCCGTGTTGTGGTATTCCAAATTGGATGTGCCGCCACAAACGTGTAAGTACAAATAGTGCCGGACACCCGTCCTTACAAGTCGTGGCTCTGATTCCTCTGCTGGTTGGTCTTTTTGCGATGATCGTCGAATGGCCTACATACCGTAGACTATCTATTGGTCTATCTATCTACATATCTAGGCATCTACATAGTAGGTAATGTCGGGCTATGCCCGTTCGTCCCCGGCGACCGAAAAGAATACGGGAGCGGAAGGATACGCGGTGTTTCTGCTACTATGACTAAGACGTCGAGATTATACCGAAAAGAGATCAACTCGGGGGCGAAACCAGACAATAATCAATAATCAACAATAATCAGGCAAGCCGGGTCTCGGTTCTGTCGGGATTCTGTGTTGGCGCACGGCTTAATCTAGTAGTAACGTATCATTTGCTTCCAGGTAGACAAAAGTTGGACTGTCCTCGGCACCGTGGCCGCCGCTGCACCGATTTGATACTGCGGAGCGGGCACCTGTGCGGGCGTCCTCTTCTACTGACTTGCTTGGAGCGCACTTCGAAACACCGAGGATGAAGCACTGGCACAGACTCACAAACTAACTACAAACACTCCTTATCTCCAACCCCGACCTCGACCCCGACCAGAGCGAGAGGAATCACGCAAGACAGCCATCTTCAAGTGTGATCCTATCTGGTTATCTATCAAAGCACTTACTTACTTACCTATCAATCAATATATCCACCTACTGTACCTACCGGGCAACTTAAGCAGATGCCTACATAAGCAGGTGATATATCATTCAATGTGGGTGTGTACTCGACTAGTGATCAATTTATCACCTGGGCACTCCGTTATTGCCCGTCAGTTAAACCGTTTTGACCGTGTACCCTCCCGCTGTCCTGTCCCCCCGCTGTTTCAAGCACTTCTCCTTCTGGAAGATCGTCGGGCACTGTCTGTGCCCCCTCCCCCGCATTTTACCGTATCCGCCGTGTTTTTACGTACCGCTCGGGTCCCACCCCACTCACACACACCCCTCTACCCCTCCACACCCCCTACAAGCCCCTCTCTAATACGGCCCCTACACTTTCCGGCGTACCCCCACCATTAAGCGTCGAGCACACGCTAAGAAGAATTCACAAAGCTGTCAACATCTTCTCAGCACCCACTCTTTCCAGCCGCCCGGTCTCGCGTCAGCCTAACAGCCTTTTTTTGCCTCTTTCCTCATCCTTCCTCTCCTTATTAGACGGGACTGGGAGCACCGCTCCGTTGCTCCTCTCCTTCTTTCGTTTTTCCTGTTTGCCACTGCTTCACGCTGTACATATGACACTGCCGTGCGCCCTCGACTGCGTCATACCGCTGACTTGACCTGACCGACTCGGCAACCCCAGGAAATAAACAATTC
This sequence comes from Xylaria acuta, assembly GCA_022495125.1. Lineage (NCBI taxonomy): Eukaryota > Fungi > Ascomycota > Sordariomycetes > Xylariales > Xylariaceae > Xylaria > Xylaria acuta. Next base: position 97,170 of record MU383122.1, on the reverse strand, counting down.
CTCCATCCACCACAAGTCTTATATAATACGATCTACAGTAGGGGGGAGTACAGGCCATCATCATCTGCCAACACCGACACCGCATAGACACATCACCACCACCAACAACTGCCACCCACCACCCAACTGTCACCCGCCACGCGTCGCACCAGAACAGGAAATCAAGACTCGTCACATCGTACAACTGCAAACAAGTCATTATATATAAATATATCTAGACACACAAGTCTGCTCTTGTTCCAACGTCCTCTATCCAACCTCACAGCCGGCCCCGCCCATGACACGAAATAGCCCGCGTCTTTCCGACGACTACACCAGAACACGACAACAACATCAACATCAACATCAACAGCAACAACACAGCAGGCCGAGCTCGCAACACAGCCACCACCACTCACACTCGCCGCACACTCACTCGCCATCTCACCATCTCGCCCATTCCAGGACGCACTCACCACATCCGCCAGGAGCTCGTCATTCTCAGAGGACGTCGCATAAGTCGTCGAAGTCTTCGCTACCCTCGCAGAATCCTCTCGGCTTATCGCCTCTCAAAATGGTGACAACGACAGCATCGTCCCGTCCTCCGTCAGAGGATGCGCAGTATTACTACCTCCCCGACGTCGACGTCGACTTATCCGACGGGCAACATGTTGGGCACGCCTGGATGGAGCCTATTGTCATCGACGACGAGGATCTCACGTTTGGCGGGAAGAGTCTAAGCACATGGTACGAGGAGGAGAGGCAGTCGCTCAGCTACTCGATAGAGGAGGACCAGGAGGAGCGCCGCGGCCGTCAGAGAATACGACAGCAACACCACCAGCACCACCACCAGCACCACGAACATCACCACCACCATCACCCGCACCATCACATGTCGTCGGGCACGAAGAATGCCCCGAGCGCCAACGACCAAAAGAGGCATTGATGATGATCCGCAGGAGGCGCGAGTCGCCTCAATTCTGTGGTTGATTTCCTTTGCCGCGACGGTTGTGGCAACAACCTTTCTTACCGTTTTGTTTTTTCGAGATACCCATCACGTTCAAGCGTGAGCTACGCTGTCACCGGTGCTGCACATGTCCTACACATGTCCACCCGCGACGAGAGTCCCCCGGCTTCACGACGAACACGAATATACGCACCAATCCGCATTTTGTCCGGTCATTAGACGCGCCGGCTCGGACCCTGGTCGGGCCCTTTCCAGCGCAACCACTTTTCACGAGCGATTCCCCGCCTAGACCATGATTATGATTAGACGTCATTTTGCATATGAGCCTGCGTGGGCTGAGAGGTGCTCAGACTTCGCAGGTTTGTTACGGTTCGATCGCATCTCTCTTTTCTCGCATTGCATTGCATTGAAATGGCGTCATCTGGCTTACTTTGTATATTGACTTTCCCATGGGACGGTTGTTCATGGATTTCTCGTGACGGCAGGTTGTGGAGACGCGTCGGGGTCGACTGGTGCTCTCATGATTGCTTAATAGTCCGTCTCTCTTACCTACCTGTGCCTCAGGATGGCGAGCCCGTCCCGCATTGCGGGTAGGTAGCTGGCTAGGTAGCTTAGAACAAGCGAGCTTGAAGCAGAAGAAGACATTGAAGGTATTTACAGAGATTGTCAAATGATGATGAAGATGATGAAATGATGAATTCACATGTGTTATGACTTTATTTTGATGAGGAAGACTTGGATCTACATAGACAGAATGGAGGATTTGTGTCCCGGAAAAGTTTGGGTATGGTGGAGTTCATGTTAGATAAAATGATAGAAATGCGATTTTCTTCTGTTACAAGCCACAAAACCCAACGACCATGATATGGAAGCCGCCCTTGAAACATGAAAAAAGCAAAATGCGCAGGGTAAGTATGTAAGCAGGTGAGTAAACACTTATTCCATGTGGTGTCACATGTGTCGGAAAGAGCACGACACATGACCATGAGCCCAAGAAGTTCCTCGGTGTGTAAGACTCAAATAGGTAAATGGAGGGTGTGCATACCTACATGTAGGTACCTTAGTACGTAACCCCTCAGTACGTACAATGGATAAGTATATCCCCTTTTCTATTTCTTTTTTTATCCCGCCTCGGATGTTCGCTCACCTTCCTTTCCCTATTTTCGCTTATGTTGGTACGTACGTGCGCGACAAGGGGCATTCTACAACATAATCCGGGCCAACGCAATCGGCTGTTGTTGTTGGTGTTGTTTGATATTGCTATGTAGCATTCTCTACCTGCCTACCTACCTACGTAGACAGGTAGCACCAGTCATCAACCAGCTCCAGCCCCAGCCCCAGCTCCCAGAATGTCACCCCGCGCCGACCTCGACAAGGTGCCCCGCGCCGCTCGGCTCCGGTTCTACGCCGGAGCCTTGTGTCTCGCGGTGCTCGCCGTCACGGGCCGGGTCTTCCTCCACCTGCCGCTGGCGGTGCTCGCGCTCCTGGCGCTATACGTCCTCGGTCCCCTGCGCGGCGAACACGCGTACCACGTCCGCGCGGCAAAGCTGGGATGCGGGCCCGTCCCGCGATACCCGCGCCACGACGTCCTCGGCGTCCGCTTCCTGCTCGAGACGGTCCGGGCGCTGAAGGGGAACGTCATGTTGCAGAAGCGCCGCGAGGTCCTGGAGCATCTGGGCTATACCTTTGTCCACGGCCTCTTCCCCGACGGCGATGACTGTATCACGACTGCCGAGCCCGAGAACGTCCAGGCTGTGCTTTGTACCAGCTTTGCCGATTGGGATTTGCCCCGGTTGCGCATTCGTGGGTTCTTGCCTGTGCTTGGGAGGCGTGAGTTTATCTTCCAACTTTTCTGCTCTTTATATATATATATATAAGTGTTGAGGGACACATGTACGCAGATTTTGTATGTACAAGCGTAGACGTGGCTTGGTGATGATGGTATCCAGACATCTACTTCCTTGAGACGCAGTGTATAATTCATCTGCCTTTATGTGTGATGTGTCCATTCATGAAAAGATGATGGTTAATGGAAGACTCTTATCTCTAGCATGTATACATTACCTCGGGCACAGTTGTATCTCTTATCCATGTTCCATATCTTGTGCCTCATGCTACCTATTTTATATTTCGCATCGCGATAGATCGTGTCTATGTCCATGTCCAACTCACAAGACCAACAGACTCCATCTTCACAACCAACGGCGCCGAATGGCAGCACTCGCGCGCCATCCTCCGCCCAGCCTTCGTGCGCGACCAGATATCAGACCTCGCGTGCGTGGACCGCCACGTGCGCAAGCTCATCGCCCGCATCCCCGCCGCCGACGGCGCCGTCTTCGACCTGCAGGCCCTCTTCTCCATGCTCACGACCGACACCATCTCCGACTTCATGTTCGGCCAGTCCACCGACCTCCTGGGCGACGCGCCCGAGGCCAGCCATCGCTTCGGGAGCTACTTCGACCAGGCCATGCTGAAGATCGCGTGGCGCGCCCGCATGGGCTGGCTCACGATGCTGAGACGCGACCCCGAGCTGGACACGTACGCGACGTTCCTGAGGCGCTTCGTGACCAAGTACGTCACGGACCTTAGGACGCGCGAGGGGAAGAAGGATTGGGGGAAGGAGGGCGGCAAGTATGTTTTCTTGGATGAGTTGCTTAAGTCTGGGGAGTCGGATGAGGTGATTTGTGATCATCGTAAGTTTGTCTCTTCTTGCACACTGTTTGTTTCGCTTTCCTCATTCTTTTATCTTCAAATTTTATTCCCTGGGGTTATTCAAACCCCATCTCTTCAGCTGTCCATGAAATCCCGTAATACATACATACAACCCCTTCGTCACAGTCGCAGAAGCGTGGCTCGACCTCAAGAAAAACAGACAGACAGACATCACTAATACCATCTCTACCTACCACAAACACAGTCCTCAGCATATTCACAGCCGGCCGCGACACGACAACGAGCGTACTCTCCTATCTGTTCTTCGAGCTGTCGCGCCGCCCCGACGTCGCGGCCGCCATCCGCGCCGAGATCGCGGAGCTGGAGCTGGGCCCCGGGGAGGACCCGACGTGGGAGCGGCTCCGCGGCATGAGGTACCTCAACTGGGTGCTCAAGGAGGCCCTGCGCCTCAACCCGCCCGTGGCCGCCAACATGCGGGAGGCGGTCCGCGACACGGTGTTGCCGCGCGGCGGCGGGCCCGACGGGAAATCCCCCGTCTTCGTCAGGAAGGGGACGAATGTGCGATACGTGCCTTGGGTCATGCATCGGCGCAGGGATATCTTTGGTGACGATGCCGACGAGTTTCGGCCTGAGAGGTGGGAGGACTTGAGGGTTACGTACGTTTCTCTTGGCTTGCTATCCCCCATTTTATTTTATTTTAATTTTCTTCCCTTTTTGTTTGTGAAGGTCCGTTAGGGGGACCGTCTCTCGATTGGATCTTGGGTTGGAAAAGCATTGGCTGACTTAGTGATCTTCAATCAATCAGACACGAATACCTCCCATTCAACGCGGGCCCGCGCATCTGCATCGGACAGCAGTTTGCCTTAACGCAGAGTAAGTGAATAAATAACTGGAGTCATCCTTCTTGCTTGCTTCGGCCGCTTCCAAGTATAAACTCTCGTTTCCGAGGCCAGAGCTCATGTCTTAGAGGCCTTTCCGTGCTTCTTCCAGAACACTCACAGAACATGCATACCCAGATAGCAGGTAACTAACCCCAAGCGTTGTTGCAGTGGCCCTAATCACGCTCCGGTTATTGCAGGCGTTTAAGACGATCGAACGCCGAGATGACAGACCGCCTATCCAGAAACTGGGGATCAACTTGTCTATGTTGTATGGTTGTCAGGTCAGCGTTACTCCGGCATGATGTCGGAAATGAGTAATGAATTTTGGGGGGGGGGGGGGGGGGGGATGTTGGTTTGGGGGTCATATGTATGTAGGCAGGCGAAAACGGTATTTTGTTGAATGGGTTAAACCCGTTTGGACTTGAGCTCCCCGGTATTGTAAAAATG